>CAMTDV010001633.1:1010429-1157929 GCA_947069175.1 Scalesia atractyloides
TGAAAATGTTCTGAACGGTTCTGATAAAGGCAGCTTTAAAAGCGCCGACTCGAGTTCAAAGAAGTCTGATTCACAATCCGAAGATGACGAGACATCATCGGAGGATGATCTATGTGATGATCCTAATGTTGTAATGTACAAGATTAAGGAATCTGATAGATTATACTTCGATGACAGTTTTCTGATTCAGAATGTGAAGGAAGAATTGTTAGACAAATTCTTTAAACTCGTGGAGGTTACATCAGATGATCTGGAGATCAATGAGAGAAAATTCTATTCCAAACCTAAAAGAAACAACTACCGAAGGAATGGTGGTGATCATCCGGAAAATCGGAGAGCTGGGTTGGGTATAGAAGAATCTGATGAATCTGTAAAGAAACCGACACCATTTCATGAATACAAAAATAAAAACATTAGTTTTGTTTATGGGACGAGTACAGTTCATGAAGAGAGTTTGATTGGTAAACAATTAAATAATGAATTCAAGAAAGAGAAAGAACTTCGAGATAAAGCCAAAGTGGCAAGTGGTGTCAAAACAAGTGGTGTAAAACCCACTAAAGGTCATCCACATGATTCTCGGACTTGTTTCAAATGCAACGAAATTAGTCATATCGCACGCCAATGTCCGAAATCAAAGCCGGCTTATCTTGGAAGAAAAGAAAGTTCGAATGTTGTGAAACCAAAGCATCCAGAGTTTGTAAAACCTGTAAAAATTTTAAAACGAAATGAATCAAAAGTTTGAAGTAAAACCTAAAACAGAAAAGAAGTTTGAGAATTTTATTTTCGAAAAGGGTGAATCTTCAAAAGCTAATGAAAACAAGTTTTACATCAAGAAGGCTAACATAAAATCTCAAGCCTTGATTGCAAAGAAACGGTCAACAACATCTGTGTTATTAAGTCTGAGCTAGTAAAGACTGATAACACTAAGGAATCAAAATCTGAAATCACTAAGTCTGAACATATAAAGACTAGTGATAGCGTGAAAGAATCAAAATCTGAAAGCATAATTGAAACCATATCTAACACTGTCAAATCTACAAGTGGTATCAGAGCCTGGATACCTGAATTTGTTGAAATCAAGACAAGAATCTCTCTATTTCATCTCCATTCTTCTATTTTTCTTAACTTTTGAACAAAAACGAAGAATTCACGGTCAAATTTTGTCCAATTTTGAATATGTCTTGTAAAACATACTAATAACAAACCCCTGAGAGTTTGGCATCGAATTCAAACGTTTTGACATAAAAAAGTTGCAAAAACCATGTTTTTGGGACAAATCATGGCCGAACTTAACATCAAGTTCGACCGAACTTGATTAAAATCTCACTGATTTTCATTAAGTTCGACCGAACTTGATAGGATTTTCAAGGTTTTTGTAAGAAGTTCGCTCGAACTTGAAAGATATTTCAATAGTTTTGGTTAAGTTCGACCGAACTTGATTGAATCACATTGAATTTATTATTTACTAGTTCGCCCGAACTTGACGAAATCATTGAAAGATTACCTAAGTTTGACCGAACTTAAGTGTTTGTCTTAAAATCTTATACAAGTCCGCTCAAAGTGTGTTTGATCTCAAAAGTAATACCAAGTTCGACTGAACTTGAGTATAAGTGATAAATTTCTGAAAATTGGTATCTAAGTTCGACCGAACTTGTTGAAACTTGATTTCAAAATATGTTTTGTCACAAATTCGACCGAACTTACTTGTTGCTAATCAATTGTCAAGTGTTTTTGGTCGTATTATCAGATTTTCAAAATGGAAGATTTCCATAACGCATTTGCAGCTGGAGTAGCACAAGCCTCAACGTCAAATTCAATTGCGGTTAACCAGATGAACCTCGATAATGAAATGGGTACTACTCAGAAACCTCCGAAGTTGATGAGTATGGACGAGTTCGAGGGATGGAAAGAAAAGTTCGTTAATTGGATTCAAGCGAATCAATTCAACAGCTGGGTTGCAATTGAAGATGGTTATACATGGCCTAAAGATGAACGTGATCAAGATCTTCCACTGAACAAGTTTTCAGCGATTGACAAAGAGAAATATGTTGCTGAAAAGAAGATTATCAGCTTGATACAACAATCTATCAAAGAAGATATCTTGATATTATTACCAGAATATGCTACTTCTCAAGAATTATGGAATTCTCTTTGCGAAAAATTCAAAGGAAGTGATGAAATGATCAAGAGCAAAAAGGCCCTGATTAAGAAAGAGTTTGAGATCTTCACGATGATCAAAGGAGAGGCAATGAAGCAAATGATTGATAGATATTATCACCTCATGGTCCAGATGCGAAGACATGATATCAAGAGAACTAACGAAAAGCAAATTGAGAAGCTGGCCGATGCACTTCCAGAAGGAGAATGGACAACGTATCTGATGATTCTAAAGAACAGTCCATCTTGGAGACATTTTAAGTTGTCATCTTTCATTGACAAACTTGAAGGTCATGAAATGGAATTAATGAAGATTGCAAAATCCAAAAACACTAATGTTGTTCAGGATGTTGGAGTTTATTATAAAGGTGGTGTTCCAGATACTCCAATTCAAAGTCCAAAAATCCAAACGGCATTTAGTACAAACATGAATACATCAGATCAGTTGTCACAAAATCAGTATTCTCCAGACACTGGTTATTCATATGTTGGTTCAAGTTCTTCTTCTCAAAGTCAATCTCATCAGACAAGCCAATCCACTTCTAATTCAAATGTTTTCCAATGCAACATAGCAGTTGATTTAAAGAATGTGTTTCCTGAAAAAGTTGCAAAACAACACATAGCACTTCTTGCTACCGTTCTAGAATCGTATGAAAGTCTTGTTGCTTGAAAGATCGACAATCCTGAAATGACAGCTGAGGATTACGACCAGGTAGATGAGGAAGAGTTGGAACTGATGGACATCAAATGGTCCTTAGCATTGATTATCCGGAGAGTTTCAAAGTTTGTAGCACTCACTGGAAGGATATTGGTAACTCAAGCAACAAACTTGGTTTCGACAAACGAAAGTTACTTGTTTCAGATGTCGACAAAATTGGCACTTCAAACGTGAATGCCATAACCAAGAAGCCAGTGGATACCAAAACCCTTTTGGAACTGGTAATGAATATTACAAGAAAGCGCTGCAATACAAATCATATCCGAATAGAACACAAGTTGAAGTTGAAGATAAATCTACAAAGAAAGCCGAACAAGCTCTTGTTGCTAATCATGAAGACGATGGTTTCGATTGGAACAAATACATCGGAAATAAGACTGGTGTTGCTATGATGGCAGAGGTTGTGAATGAATCAGATACATCATTTGTGGATGTTGCTATCGAAAATGCTATTCAAGAAGCATTAATGCAGAGAGCTGAGGAAGAAGCTGTCCTGGAGGATGCAGTTCTGGAAAGATACATACAACAAACAGAGTAAGAAATATAGCTTATCTTGAGAAACAAAAGCAAGAAGAGTTGAAAGCAGAAGCTGAAAAGGTAAAAGCTGAGGCAAGCATGTCTGAAAAGGAAGTTGCGAAAGTTGTGGAGGTTGAAAAACCTTCACAAAGTGCGCAAGTCCTTGTAAATCCTGTTTGGATAAAGTCAAAGTCATAAGAGAATTGACTGAACATAACGAAAACTTTCGTTATGATTACAGAATCATAAAAGAAGCTTATGACAAAATATCAGGCAAATATAAACATGTTGAAAGAGTTAACAGTGAACTCAACGCTAATGTCACCATGTTAAATGCCACAGTTATTGAAAAACAAAAGGCAATTAACATGTACATTAATACAATTGCTGAGACAAAGCGTGAGTTTTATGAAATGAAAATTGAAACAGAAAGAGTCAGACAATTATTAAAGAGTTGCACCACAAACGCATATGTCATTGATCACATTCTTCCTATGATCAAGTCGGAGGAAAATGTTGATAATTCAAAGCGTAAAGTGTACGGAAATGTTCCTCCACCATTTCTTGCAAGTTACTGCTGCAAGAAAGATGATGATATTGAAAAGGCACTTAATCTTTACTTCTTTAAGAAAAGAAAGTTAAATTGCCTGAGAACATTGACGTAGATTTTACAAAATCAAATGATGACAATGAATCGGTGGTAAAAGATGTGGTAAAGAATGTTTTGGGAAATGATTCTGATGACGACAGCTTTAAAAGCGCCAACTCGAGTTCAAACAGTTCTGGTTCACAATCTGAAAGTGACGATACATCATCAGAAAATGATCTAAGTGATGATCCTAACGTTGTCATGTACAAGGTTAAGGAATCTGATAGATTATATTTCAATGATAACTTTGCGATTCAGAATGTGAAAGAAGATCAAATTGATAAACTGTTTAAACTTGTGGAAGTTTCATCAGATGATCTCGAGAAAAATGAAAAGAAGTTTTATTCTAAACCGAAACGGAATTTTAACAATTACCATAGAAACGGTGGTGATTTTCCTGAGAACAGGAGAGCAGGTTTAGGTTTGGAAGAAGCTGAGGATGAACCGAAGAAGAATCAGAAGTCAACGTTCCGGAGTAGAAAGGTAAGAACATAAAGTTTGTATACGGAACGAGCACGGTTCAGGAGGAAAGCTTGATAGGTAAGAAATCAAACGATGATTTCAAGAAAGAAAAGGAATTTCGGGACAAGGCTAAGTCCGCAAGTGGAGTAAAATCCACTAGTGGAAATGTTCATGATACTCGGACTTGCTTCAAATGCAATGAAGTTGGTCACATTCTCGCAAGTGTCCGAACTCTAAGCCTGTGTATCCCCGAAGAAAAGAAGTTTCAAAAGAGGTAAAACAAAAGCAATCTGATAATGGTCAAATCAGAATCTTAAAAGAAATGAAACGTAATGTTGAATCCAATCTTGAAATAAAACCTAAAAATGAATCAAAATTTAAAAATTCAATTTTTCAAATAGGAGAAACTTCAAAGTCAAACATTGATTCTAGGTTTTATATCAAGAAAGCTAGAGTTAATTCTCAAGCTTGGATTGCTAAAAAGAAATCACCTGAAAAAGTGAAGGTTGTTTGTTACAAAACCGAAAATGTCAAATCAATCAAGAAAGATAAGAGTAAAGTTGAAAAAGAATGTGAGTTTGAAGTTTGTGATGACGAATATGCTTATCAAAGAGCATACGAAAGTGATTACAAAGAGATGTATGAGGATTTATATCCAAAACCCAAGACCAAAAAGGCTTGGGTTGAACTTTTTAACTAAATCCTTTCATGTGCAGGAGTTCCAAGATCCATTTGATCAAAGTTGATGCAGGATAGCGGAGCTCCATGAGTGTTTAACTTATCTAGAATGTCAAAATCCTAGTCATTTTTGATATTACAAGTGGTTAAAAAGAACGTTTGAATACTTGAGAAAATCCGCACCATTGAACAAAACACTGATTGTTATACTGAAAAGTCATTTAAAATTGATTTCCTACAAGTTATTCTTACAAGTAGTTTTTACAAGTTGAGGTTAACAAAGGTTAATGATTTGTTCTGCTAACAGGTGATGATGCAGACATTGAAAATGGGACCGCACGACGAGTTCTCGGGATTCTCATTGGTTTGTTACATTTTTTAGAAGAAGTTCTTTAAATCTAAAATCCAAAAATATGTTTTTGATTTTAGAGGGAGTAAGAAAATTTGAAATTTTTAGAAAAATAAAAAACATATAAAAAAGTTGAAAATTCAAAAACATTGAAAAATTCAAAATGTACAAAAACATTGAAAAAGACAAAAAGAATTTGTTTGTCATAAAGGAAATGATAGTACATCAGTGGACTATCACAGTATGCTAAAGAAATGTAAATTTTAAAAGTGATAAATGAGTCTTACTTTGGATGTGTCGATAGACTTTCACGTTCAGTAAATTGTTTCCGAGATATAAACTAAATTTAGCAACTGCTTAATCTTGTGGATTAACACATTTTGGATATATGGACTTAGTACTCCGAAATTTCGATTGAAAGGTTGCCTGATTCTGAGATACGAGGTCTTTATAGATAGTTGATATCTGGGGTATTATACAAGTTCTTTTGATTTTTGCGGAAGCAATAGCCTAGAACTTGTATAATGCTTTTGCTAAAAACCCTAATATAGCATGCAAAATTTGAAAAGAATCGAAAGATCTAATCATTTGCAATGCTCAAAAGATTCCATACTTGGAACACTCCTTAAAGACGAGCCTTCATCTCTTTGTCTGTACGGTAGTACTAACCTGAGCTCTCAAGGCCTCGCATAACCCAGATACAGATATCAATTACGCTATACTCACCTGTAAGATGAAATCTAGGGAATCTGGATTCGGGAGTATATTCAAGAAGTGGGAAACACAGTTAAGTCAAGTTTCATAAATCATATCCTTAACATATCTTGGAACAATTGAGAAACGTGATGAAGTTTAAGTGGACAAACATATCGACAATCTAGGTAAACAAGTTTTAATCATCAGAAGGTCAACGGTACTGGTGATATGTCTCAAACAAACTGATATGATCCTTAGACATAAATTCACAAAAATATGTCTGTAAATATGTTTGTACATAGTTTACTTTCTTTACATGTTTTACAAGATAAAGATCAAAAAGATTTTTAGTATGTTTTAGCATAAACTTTCTAAAAATAAAAAGATTTTATTTCTTAATTAGTTTCAACGAACCAATGTTGGAGAACAGATCATCGAAGTCTGGTAAGATGCTGAAAAATTTATTCATAGAAAGTTAATTAAATTGAAACTTTAAAAACTGAAGAAAACATCAGATTGTTCATAACGGTTTGTCAAACTGAGGTCATTAATTTGGACTTGGTTGATATAATTGGTTAATCAAGGTCATTAACTTGGACTTGATCAACTAAGTGGATTTTCACAAATGATAAAATTGAGAAAGTTGAAAGTTTTTTTTTAAACGTAAAGAGTTGAAGGTCATTAAGTTGAACTTGAAACATTCGAAGTTTTGGAATAAATTGAAGTGAAGATTAAAGTTTGAAATGTTGATGGTACAAAATTTCAAAACAGTGAATCTGAAATGTTTATTTGAATGTCAGAATATATTTAGACAGGTAGTAAAGTTTGAGGGGGAGCTGGATAAAACATTGTCAAAAGATTTCAGAAAGCTCAAAGCGAGGGGGAGTTTGAAGTTTAAAGATCAAAGCAAAGGGGATTCTGAGACTAAAGCTTAAAGCTAGGGGGAGCATGTTGATCAAAAAGTTTTATCAAGACCAAGCTCAAGAAAAAAGAAGATGATATAAAGATCAAGACGTTAAAGTTTATTCAAGAACTAAAGATCGGAAGACTCAGAAGATTTTAAATGTCAAGGATGACTACGACAATATCCAAAGAGAGGATGTCTGGGGGAGTTTGTTGATGCATATATCAAAAGGATGTCTACATCAAGATGACTACGGCAACATCCAAGGGGGAGTCTGTTGGTGCATATGTCTGTTGCCTTCGTCATTAATATCATTATGTATTGAGTCTGAGCGAATAGGGCTTAATCTTTTAGAAATAAGGCATATTTAAGATAGTTTAGTGACAAGTTCGCCCATATTTGGTTGTGAGAAGCCAACTTCGGCACAGAGATAGCGAAGCTCCGTCGGATCCGGTTCTCGAATGTATTGAACTTTATATCAATGAAATCAACCTTTAAATGAGTAATTCTTGTTATTTGGTTAACTTGTCATTTGTTCCCGCCTAATCGGACAATAGATAACAAATTTAGGTTCCCGAGTTGTTCGTGGACGTTCTTACACAAATAGCTGGGGACAAGCCCAAATAACTGGTGTAAACTGGAGTATGGCCCGAACTGGCATCTATCCAATCGTGAGAGACATGAAAATGTCGAAACCTTAGATAACATGAAAACGCTAGAAACCTTAGGAACGGATGTATGGTACGTCTACCATTATACTTAGGATCCTAAATATAGCCAACAACAATGAAATTGTCAGCCCCTAAAGCGGGTACTGGTCCTATTGCCTCGAACTATATTTGGATAGCGTGCGCTACAGGCGGGGTGTCAAAACCCAATTCGTGAAGGTGAAAACCTTTAAACTGTAGAAGGTATTAGATACCTTAAGTGGGGACACATCCAAAGTCTTGGAGAGGTGGCCAACCTCTTGATCCTTTGTAATAACTTCTGCAAAACTTAAGGCTTGATAAGGTTGAATGTTGAAAATTCAACATCCTTACTTTATAAGAAGTATAATAAAAATGAAAGCATTAGTTAAATGTTACCGAATCAAGAATCTCATATCCTTTGAGGATCCTTCGACCTGAATTGATCACTAGGATACTTAAGGATCCATGATCCTTTACATATAATACTTTTTTAGGTGGATAGCATTCCAAGCTCTTGGAAGAAGATCACCATCCATAGTCAGTAATCGATATACCTCCTTTCCTGCCTCGGCTTCAATTAGATAGGGGCCTTCCCATTTTGGTGCTAATTTACCATCGGAAGTATTCGTGGTATTCTGGAACGCATTCCTTAATACCATGTCACCAACTTGAAACCTTCTGACCCTTACATATCTATTGTAAGCACCAGCCATTCTTTGTTGATAGCTAGCCATCCTTATTCTTGCCATATCCCTAAGCTCTTCCACAATGTCCAAGTCTTGAGTTAGAGTCTTGATATTTGCTTCAGGATCACGGATGCTTGTTCTGGCTGTGGGTACTACCATTTCTGTAGGGATCACTGCTTCAGCTCCAAAGACTAAGGAAAAAGGAGTTTGACCCGTAGCATTCTTGGGAGTTGTTCTATCTGCCCATAGGACATATGGTAGTTCTTCAGCCCACTTTCCTTTCTATGATCCAAGCTTTTTCTTCAAATTGTTGATGATGATCTTGTTGGATGATTCTGCCTGGCCATTAGCTTGTGGGTGGACTGGTGTTGATGTTATCATCCTAATCCCCAGCTGTCACAAAAGTTATAGTGTACGATTCCCAATAAACTAGGATCCGTTATCACAAACAATCTCAGAAGGAATACCAATTCTAGTAATGATATTTCTTTTAATAAAGGATATAGCTCCCTTTTCTCTGACTTGAGCAAAGGCTTCAGCTTCTATCCACTTGGAGAAATAGTCAGTCATAGCTAACATGAACACTTTTCCTCCTAGTGCCTTGGGAAGCTTGCCTACTATATCCATTCCCCATCTCATAAATAGCCAAGAGGAGGATATAGGATGCAGAGGCTCTTCGGCTGATGAAGGATATTGCTGTGTCTTTGGCAAGCATCACATTTCCTTGCATATTCCACAACATCCTTCTTCATTGTAGGCCAATAATATCCTGTTCTGTGGATCCTTGAAAATAGTGCTCTGCCCCCAGTATGATTTCCACAATCTCCTTCATGAAAGTCCTTCAAGACTTCTTAGATCTCAGGATCCTCAATACATCGTAGATAGGGTCATGTAAGAGATCTCTTATATAAGATGTTATTAATGATAGTAAATTGAGATACCTTTATCTTGAAGGCTCTAGGATTTTCCCCAATGGGAACTTCCCCATTTTGGATATAATTCAGGATTGGAAGAATCCATGATCCTGGAGTTGATTGTGCATCATCCCTAGGTACGATTACAGCATCGTCCACTATTTCCTTTGTTTCACTCTCCTCGATTGCAGGAGTTAGGGTATCTTCACATCATCAGGCATCTTCAATGAGGATCCCAGATTAGCCAACGCATCTGCTTCTGCATTTTCTTCCTTGGGTACCTGTGTTAGACTAAAAAAGAAAAGAATCTGCCAATTTCTTGACTATCTCCAAATATTTAATTAGCTTTTCACCTTTGACAACATAGGATCCGTTATAATGATTAGTGATCAATAAAGAATCTACAAATACTTGAAGATACCTGATCTTCATGTGCTTAGCTAATTGCAAACCTGCTATTAAGGCCTCATACTCTGCCTCATTATTAGTGGTTTGGAATTCACATGCTATTGATTGGGGTATAATGTCCCCCTGTGGTGATTTTAGTAGTAAGCCTAGTCCAATTCCTTTGACATTTGAGGCTCCATCTATGAAGAGTGTCCAAGGATCCTTGGTCTCCTCAAGTTGTTGTACCTCCAACTCAGCTTCTCTTTGTAGATCACTACTGAAATCAGCCACAAAGTCAGACAAAGCTTGGAATTTAATAGCAGTTCTAGGCTCATACTTAATGTCATATGCACTAAGTTTAACAGCCCATTTTGTCATTCTCCCCCACATCTCTGGTTTCCTGAGAACATTCTTGATAGGAAAGTCCGTTTTAACAACAACAGTATGAGTTTCAAAATAATGTCTTAACTTAGTTGAAGCCATGATTAGAGCAAGAATAAGTTTTTCTAAATGAGAATACCTGGCCTCAGCATCAAGTAAACTTTTACTTACATAGTATACCGGATGTTGTTGGCCTTCATGATCCTTAACAAGGACTGCACTTACTACTTTACCTGAAACAGCTAGGTATAAGGATAATGGTTCCCCATTTTCAGGTTTCATTAAAGCCGGTGCTGAGGATAGGTAATCCTTGAGAGCCTGTAGAGCAGCTTCATGCTTCTCCGTCCACTCGAACTTCTTATTCTTCCTCAGAATATAATAGAAATCCTTGCATCTTTCTGAGGATTTTGAAGTGAATCTGTTCAGGCGGTGATTCTTCCTATCAATCTTTGCACATCCTTGGCGTTGGCAGGAGACTTGATGTTGATTATAGCCTTTATCTGCTCCGGACTTGCTTCGATCCCTCTCTTGGTCACCATATATCCTAAGAAATTTCCAGCTTTAACTCCAAAATGGCATTTGGAAGGATTTAGTTTCATATTGTATCTGTCACACCCCGACCCGCAGCGGAAAAGGTGATCGGGGCATGATTGGGTTATCATCAAAGCTCATGACATTTATTATGCGTTTCATATTCATTAATACAATTTAATGGAAATTTACAATAAGAATTACAACATGTTCTAACTATCAATCTAAGCTTCTTTGTTCTCTTCTAAGGCATTTCCTATGTTTTCCTTGCTTCAACCTGTTCACCTGTATCATGTGTAAAAGGGTTTTTGGATCAACATAATGTTGGCGAGTGAATCCTATGGAAAACATTTGAACAAGTTTATTTAAATTGATTATGAAATATGTGCACAACCAAACATGAGTAAAAATAGATGTAAACTTATTCAACAATCATAAGATATTAAATAAAGCACACATGAACAATAATGGAACATTTAGAGGCACGCGTTGCTCAACTCGTCTCTCACGAGGAACTGATGGGCCAAATGAATGAATTGCATAAACATGATAATATGAATGACACAACCACAAACAATATAAACTCAATGATACACACATGAACAATAATGAATTGGTTTTGAGGCACGCGTTGTTCAACTCGTCTCCCACGAGGAACTGATGGGCTTAATGAATGAATTCCATATAATTTGACAAAATGAAATAAGTAATCACAACAATATAAACAATCTAAATTTAGATCACGATATGGTATGGCACAAGTTTAAATAAACGAGTTAATTATTTTTATGACACATGACACACCCCAAAACGTGTAATTTAAAAGGGGGGAGTTGTATGATTCACTCACAGTGGGTGCGTTCGGTTGATGATGTTAAATGCACGCGAAGTGGTTTTAACCACGAGTGAGATTAACCTAGATAAATATCATTATGGTTCGGTAAGTAAACGGATTTTATTAATCTATTTTAGTAGGATTGTTGGGTGTATTTTTGTGAGTTTAAGGCTATTTTCTAACCTTAAAAATGTTATTTTTAAGTATTTTTAATTGATTTTTAATTAAAATAATTAAATAAAAATAATAAAAAAATTTGATTTTTTTTGCTACAGTGACCGTTGACTTTGACCGGTTGACCGTTGACTGACCGTTGACCGGTTCGTATGCGTATTGTTGTGCGCTGAGTGAGGCTCGAACCCGAGACCTCCCGTACGCGTGCACGCAGCTCTACCAACTGAGCTACGTGTCTAACCCGTCATATATCCATTTTTAATTATATTTATATATTAATTAATTTAAACAGAAAATCCTTTTATTTAAAAACGATTTAATTTGATTCGGACGGTGCGCTCCACAGGTCTCGAACCCGGGACCTGTGGGTTATGATAACACACAGTCCACCGCTGGACTGTGTGTACAACTTGTTAACTTAACTGATTTTTATTATACTTAAACACAAATTAATTATTTTCAATTCTGACTTATTTAAAAAGCTTAATAATTGTCCGGGTCGATGCAGAAGACTGGACTCGAACTCGCGTGCTTTGATTAAACATACACACAGTCCACCACTGGACTGTGTGTCTAACTTGGTTATCTTTCCGGTTATTAATATACTTAACATATATCAGTATGACTCCGGTTCGGTTAATAAAAAAAATCATTTTTATTAAGGCCGCGTGTGTGGAACAGGATTCGAACTCGAGACGTTAGTGTTTATTGTGCACACAGTCCACCGCTGGACTGTGTGTCTAACCCGAGTAATATCTTGCTTTTAATTATACTTAAACATTACCGAACATCGTCTTCTTCACTTGTTTTAACCAGAATCGGAAATCGACTGGTTCGATGATTAAAACATGTTCTTTAGTGACAGAGGGTTAATTACAAGTGAGATTACATAAAAAGAATGAAGAAATTAAGCGTGAGGTATACCGATTGAATTCCTCTGTTTCTCGGTGAAACTCCGGCGACAGCAATCCCTTCCAGCGACGTGGGTCTTGCAGCAGAGAGTCTTCAGAAAGTTTAAAAAAGGTATGGGTGACTTCAGTATAAGCTTAGGGGGTTCAGTATGGCTCAGAAATGAAGAACCCGGTTTTCCGGTGATGAGCAGAGATATTCCGGCGAGTGGAATTACGTCCGGTAAAGGTGTGGTTTTGAGCGAAAAAGCTTGCGGTGGGTTGTGGGTGAATTTATAGGGAGAAACAGAGATGTATTTGGCCCGATTTCCAACTGGATTCGTTGGTTTGAATTTCTCCGGCGGTTATAACTTTGGTCGCGGACTCAGACGTCGGTTATAACCGATGTCCTAATAATAGTTTACGTTATAACTGAAAATGTTGTTAAAAACTCGCGAGATTACCGGGATTTCCGACGACTGAACTTTTGGGCGCCGGTTTTGAATTCAGAAAGTCATGATATCAATTAAGTGATTCCAGTATTTAACAAGTAGTATCAGTGGCGCAGTGGTTCAAATGTGGTGTGTTAAGTTTGTTGCCGGACCGGTTACTGACCCGGGTTCGAAACCCGGCAGAACCAAAATATTTTTATTTTGCGATTTTCAACAGTTTTTCAAAAACAACTTATATAATCCCGTATAATAATTGATTATGTATCGTTTAAAATTATTTTGGGCATTTAATTCGCAACGAAAATTTTAACTGACTGTTCGGTTGATAAACGGAGCGGGTTTGGTAAATCCGTTTTTGACGGATGTTACAGTATCGGTCAAGGATATTGAATGCTTCTTCGAGATCCTTAAGGTGATCCTCAGCTCTTTTAGACTTGACCACCATATCATCTATGTATACTTCCATTGTATGCCCAAGTTACTCTTTGAACATCATATTCACCAGCCTCTGGTACGTAGCACCTGCATTTCTTAAACCAAAGGGCATAGCAATGTAACAATATATGCCGGTGGGTGTCATGAACGCTGTATCCTCTTGATCAGATGGTTCCATCTGAATTTGTTGAAATCCAGACGAAGCATCCATAAAAGTTAACAACTCATGACCCGCCGTGGCATCCACCATGGAGTCAATGTGGGGTAAAGAGAAAGGATCATTGGGACATTTAAGTCAGTAAAATCGACACATACCTTCCACTTTCCATTTTTCTTTTGAACAACAACCACATTGGCTAACCATCTTGGATACTTGAATTCTTTAATCATCCCTGCCCTTAGCAATTTATCTACCTCCTCTTGGATGATTGCATTTCTTTCAGGAGCAAACTTTCTTCTCTTTTGGTGAATTGGCCTGAAAGACCTGTCAATGCCAAGTTTCTGAGTAATAACATCCTTAGATATACCTGTCATATCTTAATGCTTCCAGGCGAAGGTAGATTTTCTTCGTTTAAGGAAGGATACTAGATCCTGCTCTATGCTCTCCTGGATCCCGGATCCTATATACACCTTGGATTCAGGATCCTCAGAATCTAAGAGTATATCCTTGACGTCCTATTCTCTTGCCTCCAAGACGTCTCTTGGAGGATGCTTTGATTGCTATGCTTCCTTAGACTTGGAAGCAGGTCTCATTGAGGAAGTGTAGCAATTCTTTGCCTCTTGCTGATCACTTTCTATCTTGACTATTCCCCATGGACTTGGAAGCTTGACACATTGGTGGTATGTTGATGGGACCGCCTTCATGTCATGTATCCATGGCCTGCCAAGGATAACATTACAGCAAGATAAGCTATCTATTACACAAATTTTTTGGATAGAATTCACTCCCTCTATGTAAATTGGAAGTTTGATGTCCCCCAATGTATTCTTGGTTTCCCCACTGAATCCCACGAGCACCGATGATCTTGGTATGACCTCAGATTCAGGGATGTTCATCTTTTTGAGGACATCCAACTGCATTATGTTCACTGAACGCCCTCCATCAATAAGAATCCTGCGAACAAAATGATTAGAGATAAACAAGGTAATGACAAGACCATCATGATGAGGATCCTGAATGTCTACGCGATCCTCCTCATCAAAGGATATCACTTTTTGTTGTGTGAGGGTAGATGTTCGAACTGGTCTCTCCCCATTCTCCATCTTCGTCTCCTTAGCATGCCTTTTAGCCGCTGAAAACAAAGTTCCACAGATATCAGAGCCCCCGGAAATAAAGTTTATGATTTGAGCGTCTGCTGGAGGTGGAGCCCTTTCAGGCACTTTTTCAGTATCCTGAGTCCTTGAACGCTTCCTTCCTAGCAGTTCCTTCAAATATCCTTTGCTGAGAAGATAACCAATCTCCTTCCTCAATGCTATACATTCATCAGTAAGATGGCCAAAATCCTCATGGTAAGCACACCATTTGGATTTATCCTTAGTAGCTCCATGTTTATCAGTTTCCTTGGCCATCTAGCCTTGTCACCTAAATTCTGCATAGCGAGTATTAGTTCATGATTATCCATAGAAAAACAATATTCAGATATTGGAGGATAATCCTCATCGTATTCGTCTTGTTCAACTGCATTCACATTGTGATTGTCATGTTTAGAATATGGCTTGGATCGATTATTCTTAAAGAATGATCCTTGCTTTTCCTGTTTTGAGGATCCTGAGAGTCTCTCCTGGATCCTTTTGTCATCTTCTAAACGAATAAACCTCAATGCCATGTTTCTTACTTCATCTGAATTCCTGCAAGGTGTCATAACAAGGTCAACATAAAAAGAGGAATCCTTAAGCAAGCCCATTTTGAATGCCTCTACAGCAGTGGCAATATCCAAATTAGGAATTTCTAAGGATTCTCGACTGAACTTAGTGATGTAATCTCTCAATGATTCATCACGACCCTGTGTTACCCTATATAAATCACTAGTTAATCGTTCAAAGGTTCTACTACATGAAAACTGATTTTTGAATAAATTAACTAAATGAGAAAATGAAGTAATTGAGTAGGGAGGAAGACTTAGCAGCCATTTAAGTGCTGATCCAGTGAGTGTGGATCCGAAGCCCTTACAAAGACAGGCTTCCTTTAACCTTTCTGGAATTGGATTGGTCTCCATTCTTTCCCGGTATTGTGCCACATGCTCCTCCGGATCAGTCGTGCCATCGTACAGCTTCATGTTGGGGGTTTGAAAGCGTTTTAGTATCTCAGCATTGCGAAACGAGACACCCTGTGACTTCCATCTGGGATCTGAGGAATGGGCTTAACCACTCCCGTGACGCTGGATATCATATCCTTAAGCTTCTGAAGTTCCCGTGTCATAGGCTGATTGATACCTGTATCCTGCATGGAACCATAATTAGTACCAAAAGATGTATTGAAATTGTTACCTCCTGATTGGTTTGGAATCGGTATCGCAGAAGTGTATCCAAAAGTGGACACTTCAGGTGCAATAGTTGGACCAGATGAAGCAATAGTCTGCATAGGGATGAAGTCCCCTTTGTGAACTTCAGAATCCTTGAATATCTGACTTCCTGAGGATCCTTGATCCTGAAAAGCATGGGGTCCAGGATACACGGGTGCTGAAGGCCTTGAAGGATACTGCATGGATCCTTGACCCTGAGAGGAGGATCCTTGACCCTTGTCCCAAACAGAGGATCCTTGGTTCTGAGGAAAGGATCCTTGATTCTGAGGAAAGGGCCCTTGATGTTGGAAATAGGATTCCTTTGGTGCTACTGTCTCCAAATATCCTCCTAAATTGAGATAGCCTCCTTGATGCTGACACGATGATCTTGAAGATTGTGATGAGGATCCATAAGGCTGGTAATGAGATGCATGTGGCTGCGTCATTGCCAATGATCCATGCTGCAATCCTATGGATCCTTGAGCCTGTGTCATCGCCATTGATCCCTGCTGGTAAATGGAGGGCTATTGGACTTGAACACCAGGTCCCCTAGAATGTTGGATTGCTGATGCTGGGGAAGTGAAATCCAATGATCTGGGTATCAGCGGAGAGTGATCCTCCATTGATATCTTTTGCTTTTTGATTTCATCAATCTCCCTGAGGATCCTTTGGTTGGTTTTGTCCTGCTTCTCCATGTAATTCTTCATCTGGAAAATCAAGGTAGAAACATCATTGTTAGTAACTGTAGATGAAGAAACAGTAGAGGTTTTTGATCCTGTGTAAACAGGAGTAGTTTTCTTCAGAGGATTCTCAGTATTCTTCTGATATGCAGGAGGAATAGGTGGCAATGATGCACTAGGCTGAGATGTGGTAGCCGCTGATATGGCACTTGAACTGGATTTTCCCTGAGAAGCCATGTGATTGATGGAAATGAATAGAAATGAATGACTTTTTAGAATTGAAGCACCAATTGCCCCATGGTGGGCGCCAAACTGTTTTGGTCAAAAATCTGATTAAGAATAATGTAACCAAACTTTGAATGTGAGGTTGAGTGCTTGAATGACGAATGAATGTTTGAAAAAACTAGAAATGTAAATGGTGATGAACACAAAGATTTTTGTACGAGGAAAAAACCCTTGATCAGCAATTGATCTCCGGCATAAAAAACCTCGGATAGTGAAAACTATCACTATTAACTATATTGAACAAATAGGATTACAACTTTGGAGATATTGAGCTTGTTACAATGATTCCTACTGTGTGTGTTCGAGAGAGAGTAGCAGAAGTGTTGTATATCAAAAAAAGGTGTGTTCTATCAAGCTCAAAATCCCATTAAATATCTAGCTCATCTCAATGAACTAACTATCCGAAATTTCAGCCATGCACCCACGTTTTCCACCAACGGTCATGACGCTCTTTGCACCTGCTGGAATTATAAGCATATTCCCCGCGATTCCCGGTTAGAATAAGTCTTTCCTCGTCCAAGGCCTGCATTCAGATGTTAAATAAACAAGGAAACAATTGTTAGTAAGCATACATATAGATAAGGATCCTTGATCCTCAGACTCCCTGTTTCATATGCTAAGGATAAATGATTCAGGTTAAGCCTCAGGATAAATGATACAGACATGCTAAAAATCAGCCCCTAACAATTATTATTATTATTATTATTATTATTAAATAACCATTTTTGTACACACCTAATTGACTCCATACTATTTTTTATTTAAATAAAATCAATGTATAAAATTCAATTTTGACTCATTGTCATTATCATAGTTGTGTATAAGACCGTGGATTTAAAACCATCAACAAAAACCACCTGCACTTATAATCCTAAAGAGAAAGCAATCAAACCTATCTCTTATTTTTTCTCCTGATAATAAGCCTCTTTGTTATGAAGCGCGATTGGAGGCGCCATTATGCCACGTCCGCCGTGCGAGGGGCGTGCACACCTCCTTCGAATTCCAATTTAGAGTAGTGATTTTTTAATTATCAAATGTAATGTTTTAGTTACTAAATGCATTTTTAATACTTAATCACACATGTAAGTAATTTACAAATATAAATAAAAAAAGAATAAGGTTTAAACAATCATTGAACAGTTACCCAACAGTACCCCTCCATGACGTTCTTTTGGCGGTGGGAAAGGTGAAAATAAAGTGTGCCTGTGTGTCACCAACCTGGCGTTACGGGGCAACATTTTTTATTCAATAAAGCCTCACCGGAGCTTTTGCATAACACTTAGTCTAAGAGGCAAAATCAAAAATGGGTTAGTGGCTACAGACATAATGATGCATTGGTGGTTGTGGCAGGTGAATATGGTAGTCGGGCAATGACGACGGTTCATTCGTCGGTTGACGGGTGAAAGGTCGATCTTTAAATCAACATCAGAAAATGGACAATCTAAATTGATCAATTCAATCGCGACATGACTTTCCAACAACCACAAACATGATTAAATAATATTACAAATTTGGAAGGCGTTATTTTCGACGTGTCTTAGCCTTGCATCAATCGTTGAAAAACACAATCTTCCCTTCTCTATTTCAATCGCGACGTGACTTTCCAACAACCACAAACAACAGATCAAGCAACGGTGTGAGGATTGGAATGATATGTAGAAGTATTGGCTCGGGTTTCTTGGTGGTGTTTAGGGTTTTAGTGGTGATAAGCCAATCTAGCGGTTTTAGTGGCGGCACTCGACGGTGACCAAGAACATTAGATCTAGGGCGGCTATGGTTTCTATGGCAGATACGAGCAATGGTGGTGACTTCTAGTTGCTGTCAACCATGGCGCAAGGGGTTATCCTACGTGTTTTCATCTGCTTGTACCATCTGCTTCAACCGCTTGTACCAGTGGCTTAATTTTTTACACCACGTGTCTTGATCATAAAATGACACATGGCCCGATGAAATGAAAGTATCATTCATTTCGGCTGTACTTTGTATATAGAGTAATAATTAAATTAAATAATGAAATTTGTCATGGATGAATTTAACATGACTACATACATGACCAATATTAGTTAAAACATTTTCAAAACTTAAAAACCTTCACAAAGGTCATATGTCAACAACATCTTCAAACCTTTTCACAAAATTTTCTAAAGCAATGGAGATCATTCCATAAACCTTCTTAATTATATTTCCATATCACCATATTTTACATTAGCTCATTACCACTTTATTTATTTCAATAACTAAGTAAGGTTTAATATTGCATAAATGAAAAAATATAATATATTCAAAAGTAAAAAAAATATTATTTAATATTTTTAAATGTCATATAAGCGACACAAAATTATAAAATTTGAAATTTATAAATTCTAAAGCATTACACAATATAGAACTAAAACATTACACAATATTATAAAAGTTTAACAAGTTTAAAAATATATCAATTTGGTTAATTTATAATAATAAAACTTTTCCGTTTAAATATACATTTTTAATAAAAATTTAATAGTTTGAATAAATAAATTTGTTTATATAACGAATAGAAATGATTAACTAAAATTGTATTGAAAGAAAACCTTAAAATTGTCGATAAACGAAAAAAAAACCCCGGAATATATGATATTCTAAATCAATAAATTAAAATAAATAAAAAAGATAGATATATCATCTATAATTTAATAATATGCTTTTAATTTTTGAAAACAACGACCAAAAATATTAATTTTCTTTTTTATAATTTATGATACGATAGATCTAATTATGTATACACTAAAGAAATTTTTTAAGTTTCCTATAATTAATAATTAAACATAGAGTATTATTCTTTAGCAGTAGATATGAAAAACTGAAATATTGTCACCAAAACACAGAACAGGTAAACTATAGAATTGATTGAAACATATAAAATATTATTTCGTTGTTATTAATACAAACAAATTTACAGTCAAAACTGATCAATTCAAACATGATTAAAAATAATCAATCACAATTAACATAACAAATTTGGACAAGCTAAGAAAATTACAATCGAACTTGCTTATTCCATCATAATCTAATCTAATTTCATGAATACCAATCCTCTTCTTTCAAGTAAAAAAAAAGAAAAAGAAATGAAAATGAATGACCATCCTCTATTATCCAGGTATTCTTTTTCATTTATCCGTCTGGCTTCTTATTAATCGATCTTTTATTAATTTATATATACCGCCCTTTAAAAAAACTCATATACCCTAATATAAATGAAACTCTCTGTAGAAACAATAAGAAGGAGAGAAACAAAAAGGTTGAAGACATGTGTTGCTTCTGGAAGCGTGCAACAACCGCCCAGTAGAACCAACCACAAATACAAACTACTATTCACAAGGTTGTAATATTAACAGGTAGTATAATATAATTATCGCTGTGAAATCCAAAATCGACGGTTTAATGGGCCTAAACTAGGGTCATTATAAGGCTGCTTAGGCTACATGGTGTGGTATAAAGCCCATAGGGACTTTATTATGCCAAGTTAGCGTTACCTAGACGCCTTTTCTTTTAACATCCTTGCAATGATTTAAAACCCCATCGTCATTACATAATTATTTTTTATTTAAATTTAAACATTATTTAATTTAGATATATTAATTTAAATTTAAATAACATGAATAAAATACAAAAAACATATTTTAAATAAAAATTACAATGTCATTTAAAAAAGTACAAACCTAAAAATACTTAAAATGTTAAACTAGAAACTAAATCTTCACTCGTCATCTCCTCCCTATTCACGATCAAAACATAATTTAAATAAAAAAATACAATGTCATCTCCTCACTCGTCACCTCCTCCCTATTCAGCTTCTTCCTCGCAAATACTAAATCGCATCCTGAGTCACTATGATAAGCATATCGTTGATCATTCAGTCGGATGAAGAGCTGGACGAATTAGATGAAGAGTGGGATGACATTTTGTATAAAAATGATTGGAGAGAGTTTATATGTTTTAATGAGTTAGTTTGTGATTGTTTGTGTAAATTATAGGCATATACACTAAAGTTTTTTTTTAATAAAATTGACCGTTTACAAACGGTCATATTTGACCAACAACCTCGAATTCATGCGTGACGCCCGTTAAGGGCATGGTGAAGAGTACGATGGCGTCTAGGAAATAGATTAGGGGCGCTATAGGGCGCCATTAGGGGTGATGTAGCGGGGGCAGTATACCACACTGTCTGGTCTAGCTGGAGCTCTCAGATGTCTCTTATGTTTTGGATGGCCCCACAACGTTTATTTTAACCGTTGGTACCCCTTGGAAGTCAACTTAGTGACTGTTTGTTTTAGCTTTTAATAGGCTTTTAATGGTTTAGACCTCTGGCTTTTAATGGTTTAGACTATTTGTTTTAAGAGCAGATGTCTGAATGGTTCAGACATTAACATTTGCTTCTGAATATTTAAACATTATACCGAGTCCGAATGGTTAAGACCTCATCTGAATTGGTCAGACATTTGACTATGAATGGTTAAATATTATACCAGCTCTTAATAGTTCAGAACTACCTCTTATTGGTTCAATGCTAACTCATTTAGAAGTTGTCAAACAACCTTTTAAGTTTTTTGGATGACTGTTTTTGGGAAAGTCAGCTTAAAAATGGCGTTAAAGAAATGGGGGATTGGCCTCCCTAACCTTCTGTGTTGGTTGCTTTATGCTTGTGGTGGAACGTTTGTGCGTGGCTCAAGAATCGGTTTTCTTTTGGATCCTACGACCGCTATCGAGCTGTTGGAGTTTTTCCTTGGATAATTAGGGTCTAAAATTGGAAAAAGAGTAAATTGCACAAAACATCCTTTATGTTTCCTCAAACTTGCAGGTTCCAGCCTTAATGTTTAAAACTTGCCAAAAACAACCTTTACATTTATTTTTATTGCCGGTTCAGTCCTTTCTGACTAACCAAGTTAATTATTCTAGTTTAATTCCCTCACATGCCTAACATGTGAGGGTATATTTGTCATTTTAGATTTGTTTTTTTTTCTACAAAAACACTTCTATTCTCTACTCACACACAAACACACACAGACCATTCATCTCTCTCTGCATTCATCTACCACCACCACCACACACCGCCACCACCTCATCTACCACCGTCCACCTGCCACCACCACAACCAACAACCACCGTCAAGCACCACTGCCCCCTGTCTCCTGCCGCGAAGCCAAGCACCACCGCAAACCCACCACCGCACCACCTTCGCCATAGCACCACCACCATCACACCACTGCCATCAAAATCCACCACCGCCGTGGTCTCCTTCGCCCCCTCTCTCTCTACGGTCTCTCTCTCTCTCACCGATCTCTCTCTCTTCTTTCTCTCTCTCTACGATCTCTCTCTCTCTCTTCTTTCTCTCTCTCTCTATGGTGGTGATGTATCAGGTGGCGTGGTGGTGGCAGTTGAAGATGATGGTGGCGGAGTTATTTGCGGGTTTTGGGGGTTTTGTCGGAGGTGGAGGTGGTGGCAGAGGAGGTGGTGTCGGAGGTGGAGGTGGTGGCCTCTAGCCGCTTGTTTTGATGACGACAAAAACTAGGGTTCTGATGGTGGCATGTTGGTTGGTGGTTCAGATGGTGATGGGTTTGTTTGGGTTGAAGATGGGTGGTCGGTCCGCTTGGCTGTTGGTTCAAATATGGGTGTTCAATACATTGTAGTCGGAGATTACGGGATAAGTCATCGAATGAGGTTGTGTACAGGTCGGTGAACAACGAGTTTTTAGTTTTGATGATGTAGTGTTTTTTGAGGGGTTTTATAAGAAGAGGAAACAAAATGACGAATATACCCTCACATGTTAGGCATGTGAGGGAACTAAACTGAGATAATTAACTTGGTTAGTAATAAAGGACTGAACCAGCAACAAAAATAAACGTAAAGGTTGTTTTTGACAAGTTTTAAACATTAAGGCTGGAACCTGTAAGTTTGAGAAAACATAAAGGACATTTTGTGCAATTTACTCTTGGAAAAAAGATTATCTTGGTGGTGGTTATATTTGCTATATATTTGCCCAATGCCACCCAAAATAAATACAGAAAGAAGTTGATTTTATATTAATCACTAAAGATGACCTTTTCAAAAGAAAGATAATGTTCATTCTATACCAACCGGCCTGTAACGTGTGATATGATTGTCCTTTTAAGAGCCAGATGATTGGCACAAGACAAACTTTTTGCTTTTATATTAACAAAAAGACATTAAACCTAAATGTACTTTTACCAGTTCAAAACACCTCTCATTCTTAAAAGCATGAACACACTACATCCGTACGGTCCTTATCAATCAAGTTACTGGACCCACACTATATTCTATAAATAACATGCAATGAGAATCTCATTATCACGTACATCATCTGAATCTTCACACATCAACTCTCTTTAATCTCATTTTCTATAACCATGGCTCCATCAATCTCAATCACCAACTCAAACTCGCTAGACATTCTGGATTTCGTGGTGAATAAAGGTCATGGAGTGAAAGGTTTAGCAGAACTAGGACTAAAGACATTACCCTCCCAATACATTCAACCTCCACATGAACGGTCTGATACGGGCATTCAAGAAGCGCCTCATGACTCCATCCCGCTTATTGATATGTCCAGATGTGATGATCTGGAAGTAGCCGAAGCAATATGTAATGCGGCACAAAAATGGGGCTTCTTTCAGATAGTAAACCATGGAGTCCATGTTCATGTTCTTGAGGATGTCAAAGAGGCGACTCATGGATTTTTTGGGTTGCCGGCTGAAGAAAAGAAGAGATACTCAAAAGAACGATCGCTTACTAATCATGTTCATTTTGGTATAAGCTTTACTCCTGCGTGCGAGAAAGCACTTGAGTGGAAGGATTATCTTAGCCTCTTCTTTGTCTCGGAAGATGAGGCTGCTTCCCACTGGCCTCCTGTTTGCAAGTAAAGTTCAACGATAATCTAACTTAATACTAACTAATAAAAATAACTACGGTGGCTCATCACCTTTGTTTTCCGCCTAAACCATATTTTCATTAAGGTGGCCTCCCTCGTTTGCAAGTTAAGTTCAACGATAATCTAACTTAATTAAAAAAAACTAAGGTAGAGGTGGCTCATCACCTTTAATTGTGTTCTGCCTAAACCATATTTTCACTAAGGTCGCCCCTGTTTGCGAGTAAAGTTCAACAATAATCTAACTTAACACTAACAAATAAAAATAACTAAGGTGGTTCATCACCGCCTAAACCATATTTTCACTAAGGTGCCTTCCGTTTGCAAGTAAAGTTCAACAATAATCTAACTTTAACACTAACAAATAAAAATAACTAAGGTGTCTCGTCACCTTTGTTTTTCCGGCCAAACCATAATTTCACTAGGGGGGGGGGTAGGGGTGCTCCACTAGTGATGGAATTTCATCACTCATAACATCCAATCAAGTTTCGTCACGTCATCGAGCTTTATTCCATCACCAGTTATGGATTTTAGTGGAAATGCCCATCACTCACCACACCCAACAATTTCACTCACAACCCAACAATTTCCCTCAAGTTATCACGCGTGATGGTGGTCACGCATGCTCAAATCCATGAGTGATGAGAAGCTGTGGCGGTGGAGTATCACTTGTTATAACGAGTGATGGGTTGTTCACCACGGGGAGCCCCGACCCCCCTAAGGTGGCCCCCTCGTTTGCAAGTAAAGTTCAACAATAAGCTAACTTAATACTAACAAATAAAAATAACTAAGGTGGCCCATCACCTTTGTTTTCCCTCTAAGCCATATTTTCACAAAGGTGGCCTCCCGTCTGCAAGTAAAGCTCAACCATAATCTAACTTAATATCAACAAATAAAAATAACTAAGGCGGCTCATCACCTTTGTTTTCCGCCTAAACCATATTTTCACTAAGGTGGCCTCTCGTTTGCAAGTAAAAGTTCAACAATAATCTAACTTGATACTATCAAATAAAAGTAATTGAGGTGGCTCATCACCTTTGTTTTCCGCCTAAACCATATTTCATAAGGTGGCCTCACATTTGCAAGTAAACTTCAACATAATCTTAACTTAATACTAACAAATAAATCATATTTTCGCTATGGTGGCCTTCCGTTTGCATATAAAGTTCAACAATAATCTAGCTTCATACTAACAGATAAAAATAACTAAGGTGGCCTATCACCTTTGTTTTCCGCCTAAACCATATTTTCACTAAGGTGGCCCATCACTTTTCTTTAGGACGCGGATTCTACTTTCCTATCTATAAAACTATATTTTGACATACTATTTGAAATAACTTTTTTTTATAAAATTTATACTCTTGCCATTTATATTGTCAATTAGAACGAATTTAGGATTACTCTCTCTATATGTATAGATTTTGAACAATATAATTGTTCCACAAACCGTAATCAAGCTTCCATCATTTCTCATTCGTAGTTATTAGTTTATAACAAAACGAGGTTGATCTTATGTTTATTTACGCATTACGATCACAAGCTTCCTACATAATGATCTACAAAATGAGTTTGATACTCTCTTTATCCCAGCATAACCATAAACAAAACAACCCATGTAATACAGGGGTCTATAAACTATCTTTTAATAAAATAATTTGAGAAATTTTATATATTAAAGCTATTTTAGGTTATCTTTGTCTAAGATGGCTACATGTAGTTGTATTTGACTACATATAATGTATCATGTTCAAATTTGAAGTTATGTTTGGGTTTCTATGGCAGGAATCAAGCTATGGAATATATGAAGAATTCTGAAATTGTTGTAAGGAAGCTGCTTGAGATACTCATGAATGGACTTAACATAAAAGAAATTGATGAAACCAAAGAATCAACTCTGATGGGTCCAAGAGGATTAACCTTAACTACTATCCCAAATGTCCTAAGCCTGAGCTTACTGTGGGTGTGGGGCGTCATTCAGACGTATCCACACTAACAATACTATTTCAAGATGATATCGGGGGGCTTTACGTGAGAAACACAGAGACTATGAAATGGATTCATGTCCCTCCGGTTAGTGGATCTTTGGTGGTCAATGTTGGAGATGCACTTCAGATCATGAGTAACGGGAGGTACAAAAGTGTTGAGCATCGTGTAAGTGCTAATGGAAGCCACAACCGGATTTCAGTCCCGTTATTTGTGAATCCGAAGCCTGGTGACATTATCGGACCTCTGCCCGAAGTGCTTCAAAGGGGAGAGAAATCACTCTATAAGCATGTACTCTACTCGGATTATGTCAAGCATTTCTTTAGGAAAGCACATGATGGGAAGGCTACAATTGAGTTCGCAAAGGCATAGTGTTTGTGCGAAACATTTCTTTTTATAATATACTTTTATTATTTGTTGTCCTTTAATTTTCATGATAAGTACTCTTCAACTTTTCTTGAACAATAACAATACATCCTGATACAAAGTTTCAAACTATAAGTATTTCATATAATTACAACGACTAATATTTATTATAACTATGTTTTTTTTTATATAATTCTATGTTTTATTTGTTGGTACATGTTAAAATTATTAGCATTATGTTATCTAAGTTGTATGTGTTAATATCTATAACACAAGAATATTTTGGGTCACAATTCGCATTGACAAGGTATGGACCAGATTAGTTTCATGATACCCATTATCCCTCACTAAACGCTAAACTCGGTTAACCTGGGTCGCAGGGTCGGATATATCATATATTCCACAGTGTGTTAGGCCTGATTCACATAAGTTCAATCTTGACAGGTTCAAGTTGAAATAGCCCATTACGGATCGACCATAATGAAGTCACCTACTTTTATAATAATCATATATCACATATGGAAGTTCGTGATAGTTTATTGCATATGTTCAGACCTAGTAACTATTTCACCGGTCATGGTCACAATCTTTAGACATTATGACGGTTATGACCTATACATTCAAACGCTCGAATTCGAGGGCATGGACCTGGTCAGATACCTTCCTACCAGGCCATCTCATTTATTGGGCTACTGGATTCTACCGAATTCACCAGACGGCCTTTAACGAGGCATAACCGATCTACCAAACACAATGTTGGGATAAGTTTAACAAAGTTGTACTATGTTTATGTTATAATTGAATTATTATGTGTGACAAACACTAAGTTATAAGTATGTAATGGGTCATGGGAATAAGAGTATAAGACCCGTATATAGTTAGATGAATTGGCGCCAAACAGTGGCGAAGCTTGGATGGGTGGACCGGGGGGGGGGGGTCGAAAACGTATATACCAAAAAATTTCTATAGAACCGGGGGTCGAAAACGTATATACCAAAAAATTTCTCTACGAAAACTACATATATAAAACTACTGAGCGAAAAGTTCGGGGGGTCGGGCGCCCCCGGCTCCTTCAATACTTCACCCCTGGCGCCAAACAACCGCCCACAACAGTCATATAAACTGTCACGTGAACGATTATGTCGGTTGGCCTATAACGACACATGTAGGGTATACATAGGCATACCCGGGTCACCAATACATAAATCTGAACATATTGTACTTCCAAAATTTCATTAATAAAAACGGTTTGACAAAGGAAAACAATTAACCTACATATTGTGAAGGGGAAGGAATCCTAAGACTAGCCAGCTTGCCCAACCTTTCTTCCCTTCTTTTTCACATATTCCTACACCATCTTCATCTCTCACAAACCACAAAGGACACAACACAACACAACCCTTCCCCAAGGATTTTATCCTCTCTCTCTACTTTCTCTTCCCTCCACTACTCTGAAGGGTCTTGCCTACAGTGGCGGATCTAGAAAATCCGTAACGTTTTATAAAAAAGCGGTAACGAAATCGAAAAAACTGGCGGATCTAGAAATCCGTAACATTTTATAAAAAAGCGGTAACAAAATCGAAAAAACGTCAAATTTTTCCAAAATGTACACTAATTTTACACTACCGTCGGAGCGCCAAGCCGTAGCGGGGGTTGCCCCTAGTTATACATTAGGTCCGCCTCTACTTGCCTACACATCCATTGACAGTGACGGATCTAGCCCAAAAATTTGTGGGTTTTCCAATATTTTTTTTTGGATCAGGGTATCCTTTGTATAAAACCAAAAAATAATATAAAATTTTTACACTACGTAGACGGGTTATCATCAAAGCTCATGACATTTATTTTAACGTTTCATATTCATTAATACAATTTAATGGAAATTTACAATCATAATTACATCATGACCTAAACATCAATCTAAGCTTCTTTGTTTTCTTCTAAGGCATTTCCTATATTTTCCTTGCTTCATCCTGTTCACCTGTATCATGTGTAAAAAGGGTTTTTGGATCAACAAAAAGTTGGCGAGTGAATCCTATGGAAAACATTTGAACACGTTTATTTAATTGATTATAAAATAAAGTGCACAACCACACATGAGTAAAAATAGATGTAAACTTATTCATAAATCAATTTAATATTAAACAATACACACATGAACAATAATGGATCGTTTAGAGGCACGCGTTGCTCAACTCGTCTCTCACGAGGAACTGATGGGCCTAATGAATGAATTGCATAAACATGATAATATGAAAGACATAACTACAAACAATATAAACTCAATAATACACACATGAACAATAATGGATTGGTTTTGAGGCACGCGTTGCTCAACTCGTCTCCCACGAGGAACTAATGGGCTTAATGAATGAATTTCATATAAGTTGACAAAATGAAATACATAATCACAACAATATAAACAATCTAAGTTTAGATCACGATATGGTATGGCACAAGTTTAAATAAACGAGTTAATTATTTTGTGACACATGACACACCCCAAAACGTGTAATTAAAAAGGGGGAGTTGTAAGATTCACTCACAGTGGGTGCGTTCGGTTGATGATGTTGAATGCACGCGAAGTGGTTTTAACCACGAGTGAAATTAACCTAGATAAATAGCATTATGGTTCGGTAAGTAAACGGATTTTATTAATCCATTTTAGTAGGATTGTTGGGTGTATTTTTGTGAGTTTAAGGCAATTTTCTAACTTTAAAAATGTTATTTTTAAGTATTTTTAATTGATTTTTAATTAAAATAAATAAATAAAAATAATAAAAAAAGTTAACTTTATTGACCGTTGACCGTTGACCATTGACTGTTGACTTTGACTGGTTCGTATGCATGTATGTGTGCGCTGAGTGAGGCTCGAACCCGAGACCTCCCGTACGCGTGCACGCAGCTCTACCAACTGAGCTACGTGTCTAACCCGAAATATTTCTGTTTTTAATTATATTTATATACTAATTAGATTAAACTGAAAATCATTCATTTTTAAAAAGGATTTTACTGAATCGGACCGGTGCGCTCCACAGGTCTCGAACCCGGGACCTGGGGGTTGAGTTAACACACAGTCCACCGCTGGACTGTGTGTCTAACTTGTTAAATAATCCGATTTATATTATACTTATGAACAAACTTCATTATTTCATTTCTGCCTTATTTTAAAAAGTTAGATAATTGTCCGAATCGGTGCAGTAGACCGGACTCGAACTCGTGACGTGTGATTAAACATTCACACAGTCCACCACTGGACTGTGTGTCTAACTTGGTTATTATTCCGGTTATTAATAAACTTAACATGTACAGCGGTGACTCCGGTTCGGTTAACAAAAAAAGACATTTTTATTAAGGCAAGCATGCGTGAGTGAGTTTTCGCCGAGAAAGGGTGCGGTTTTGAGCGAAAAAGCTTGCAGAGGTTCGAGGGGGTATTTATCGGGCAGGTCATCGATGAATTTGGTCCGATTTCCGACTTGATTCAAAGTCGTTACGTTTTCCGGCGTTATAGCTTGTGTCGCGGGTTCAGGCGTCGGTTATAACCGATGTGGGTTTAAATGTTTACGTTAAGACTTGAAGAAACCATCCAATCTCGCGAGATCGCCGGGATTTCCGATGACTGAAATTTGGGCGCCGGTTTTTGAATTTGGGAATCATGATATGAATTAATTGATTCTAATAATTAACAAGGAACACTAGTGGCGCAGTGGTTTAGTGTGTGTGTGTTAAGTTGCTGAACCGGTTGACTGACCCGGGTTCGAAACCCGGCAGAACCATTATATTTTTATTTCATTATTTTTAACAATTTTTCAAAAACAAATTATATATTCCAATATAATAATTAATTATGTATCGTTTAAAATTATTTTGGGCATTAAATTCGCAACGAAATTTTTAACTGATTGTTCGGTTAATAAACGGAGCGGGTTTGGTAAAATCCGTTTTTTTACGGATGTTACAGCGAGGGCTCGGTGACTTCCTCAGGTTTGCTTACGAGCATTACTAAAATTGTTAACTTATGGCTTGGGGGATCCTGCCCTAAGGTGGTTGCTGAGTTTGTTGCCTCGGCCATTGAAGCCCGATAAAGGAATTCGACCTATTGCTGTGGGGGGTATTTGGCGAATGTTGGTTTCAAAGGTGGCGATGAAGAAGGTCGGGAAAGAAATGACCCAATACTTGGGTGACTATCAATTTGGGGTGGGGGTGCCAAATGGGGCAGAGGCGGTGCTTCACAGTGCAAACAGGTTTCTCAACTCATTTCATGCAGATGGTTCCTTAGCCTTGTGTACTGTGGATTTCTCCAATGCTTTCAACACGGTCGACCGCATAGCTTTTCTGCACGAGGTTCATCAGCGTTGCCCGTCAATCTATCGGTGGGTCCAATTTCTTTAACCCAGCCTGCTAGGTTGTATTTTGGTAAGGAGTGTATTGGGGCTACTACCGGAGTTCAACAAGGAGATCCTTTGGGGCCCCTTCTCTTTGCCCTTGCCTTACATCCCCTTATTCTCCGGGTTTAGGACCGTTGTAAACTCCCGTTTCATGCTTGGTACTTGGATGATGGGACGATTATCGGCAACGCCTCTGAGGTTGCTAAGGCCTTAGACATCATCAACGAGGAGGGGCCATCTTTAGGGCTTTATCTCAACATTAAGAAAACAGAGGTTTTTTGGCCGACATGCGACGGGCGGAAAGTTCAAGATGGGCTTTTCCCTGGAGGGATCGGTAGACCAGAGAAGGGGATTAAGCTCTTTGGTGGAGCTGTTAGTCGGGATCCTAGCTTTATTGAGGAGTTGGCAGGGCGGCGAGCCTCGGGGGCGGTTGACCTCATGAAACTCTTACCCTGCCTGAGAGATCCCCAATGTGAACTCCTTCTGTTAAGGTCGTGCATGGGGGTCGCTAAGTTACTTTTTGGGTTGCGGACTTGTCAACCGCATTTTATGGAGGATGCGGCATCTCGGTTCGATGATGGCATTAGAGAGGCTATAGAAGACATAGTAGTGGGTGGCGACCCCTTCTTTGGTGACCTCCAATGGCGTCTGGCATCTTTGCCAATGCGTCTAGGTGGTTTGGGTCTCTTCTCAGCTCGAGATGTTGGGGCTTATGCCTTTGTGGCGTCTAGAGCTCAGTCTTGGGAACTACAGGATCATATCCTTCGGAACTGTGAGGTCGTCGGGCTTAACCCGGACTATCAGCAGGCGCTTAAACGCTTAAATGTCTCTCTCCCAAATTTGGATATTGGCGGTTTCTCTAATAAGGACACCGCCCTCTCGAAGCCACAAAAAACTTTGGCGAATGCTCTGTTTAGCAAAATCGCTCAAAGCCTGGAAGAAGCTTTTGATTTGTCATTCCGCCAGAAGGCGGTGTTTGAGTGCCTGAAAGGTCCCCATGCTTAGGAATTTTTGACCGTTATACCAATTGAGGGGTTGTGACAATGTATGTCTGCAGCAGAATATAGAGCCATTCTCAAATACCGGTTGATGATCCCTATGTACCCGGAAGATGAAACTTGCCCGATATGTCGTAAAGCTTGTATGGATAAATACGGGGAGCATGCAGTTCACTGTAAAGAGCTCCCTGGTTTCAAATATCGGCACGACTGGGTGTGTGATGCTTTGTGGGACATCTTAAGAAGAGCTGGGATTTCGGCTAAGAAAGAGGCCCCTGTGAATTTCCTCACAGACCCTATGGAAGGGAGATCTACTCTGCGACCAGCGGATCTGCTCGTCTTTGGCTGGGCTGGGGGGAAACATGCTTGTGTAGACCTTACGGGGGTTTCCCCTTTGGTTGGGTTAAGGGAAAACGGGTTTGTAGCTGGACAAGCGGCAAGAAAGGCAGAATCAAAGAAAGTGGATAAGCACGCTAAAGCTTGCGCAAAGAACCAGCATGTCTTTGTCCCTTTTGCCTTTGATACTTTTGGCTCCCTAGCGTCAGAAGCTATCCACTTCTTGACGAGGGTTCAACGGGTCGTCTACAGCAATTGTTCAACCCCAAGGGGGCAGGGTTTGCATTTGGAAGGTTAGGGTTTGCAATTCAGAAAGGATTGACGGCGCAACTTGTTGCCCGGCTACCTTCTGTTTTGATGTAACTTGGCAAGTTTTCTGGCTTATATATGAATTATAGTAACAGTTAACATTAAAAAAAATTACAATTACACATAACATGATAACAAATTTGATACGATTGAAATTAGCTGATCATAGTTAAACATAGCCAGTTACATCAAACTTCATCACTCGTGCTTATATTTAGTTGAATTTAACATTTTATCATTGTACTTAGTGTTTAATGATACTTAGTGTAGGAAAGTGAGTCAATTTTTATCAAAATATATAACAAAAATAATAATAACAATAAACTCACTATTCGTGTAAAATAACTTATTCCAATACTCTCCTTATTCGTATACAACACCGTATGCAAATATGAACAAATATAATGCTAAAATACAATTTTATGTAAGTAAATTGATTCAAACCGTTGTATTCTATGAGAACTTCAATATCCTTGGCTGTATGAATGAACAAACCACGTTGATAGTTGTGACTGAGTATTTGTGTTCAACATGGGTCGCTAAAAAGATTTTGAGTCTCCCCTTGGAGAATATGTTGATTTTCTAAAGTACAACAAAAAACAGGTGGTATTGTCGGAGAGGGTTCATGTACTTGAGGTTGCACCGAGTGAAATAGTATTACGTGTTTGTGAAAAAAGACGAAGTTGGTGAAAAATGGTGGTGGAATGAGAGAGTACTCCTTTCTACTTTTGTGGAACGTAATGGTTTACTCATTTTCTTCAGCTTGTGTGTGTTCTTGATTTTCTCTATGCTTCTAAGATAACAATCGAATCTAACACTCATGTTAGAAAAGGAGGCGTTAATTACCAAAACATTTTAAAGTGTATTATCTTATAAAAAAATAATCATTCCTAATATGCATGTTAGAAAATAGCATGTTTACAAATATCTTATAACATAGGTGACTAGGGGTTTACAAAATCTCCGTTTCTAATATGCTCATTAGAAATTTAAATGTTTTACAAAACATTTTTAAACAAGTTTTATTTTTGTTTATGTTTCCATTTAATGAAACATGACCAAAACCCTCTCCAAAGTGATTGAATCAAAACATTATTTTCTAAAACACGGTATTATACTAATTTATTTCCGACGAATAATAGTCTTATATGATTAAAATTAGTTGATCATGGTTGAACATAGCTAGTTACATTTAACTTAATTGATCACTCATGCTTATATTTAATCAAGATTATCATTGTATCATTGTACCTAGTTGGCTACAATCTTACAATGAATTTCGTTAATAAATAGGGACGGACCTAGCTTTATAATAGGGGTAGCCCCACTACCCTTTGACGCTCCGGCGGTAATGTAAATTTTTTTGAAAAATTTGACGTTTTTCGATTTCGTTACCCTTTATTTTGAAACGTTGCCCCTATAACGATTTTCTAGTTATGCCACTGCTGATAAAGTTAGTCATTCATAATCATAATCAAAATTATCAAATGTTATTTTACCGAAATAATTAACCTTTTCAAAAGAAAGAAAATGTTCATTATGTTGTTTATAGCTTTTTTTTCTTCGTTTCGCTATTAATACAAGGCACATACAGAATTGTTTTCTTTCATCAATCGGCTGCATGTCACTGTGATATCATTGACCTTTTAAAACACATATATTTTGTTTTAACAAAACAAACAAATTAAGCCAAAATGTTTTACATGTATAAAACAATACCGATCCCATTCTTAAAGCATGAATACCGCAACCTTACGGTCCTTACTTACCAAGTTACCAGACCCACTATTTTCTACAGATAGCAGCAACTAAAATCACATTGTCCACTTCATGTTCACACCTCATCTCTCTTTAACCATGGCTCCATCAATCTCAATCTCAATCATTAACTCAAACTCGATAAACATTCGCGATTTCGTTGTGAACAAAGGTCATGGAGTGAAAGGTTTAGCGGAACTGGGACTAAAGACATTACCCTGCCAATACATTCAACCTCCACAAGAACGATTTGATATGAGCACTCCAGACGCGCATCACAACTCCATCCCACTTATTGATATGTCCAGATGTGATGATCTGGAAGTAGCCGAAGCAGTATGTAAAGCAGCACAGAAATGGGGCTTCTTTCAGATAGTAAACCATGGAGTCCCTATGCATGTTCTTGAGGATGTCAAAGATGCAACACACAGATTTTTTGGGTTGCCGGCGGAAGAAAAGAAGAAATACTCAAAAGAACAATCGGTTACGAATAATGTTCGCTATGGTACAAGCTTTACTCCTGCATGCGAGAAAGCACTCGAGTGGAAGGATTATCTTAGCCTCTTCTTCGTCTCGGATGATGAGGCTACTTCTCAGTGGCCTCCCATTTGCAGGTAAAGAATTGGATCTGTTATTCAAAAATAATATTAATGGCCCAAGAAATGGTAATAAACACTAAACACACAGGATATTTGTGAGTAACGTATATTACACTTGAAAAAATATTCTAAAAACTGAATACACCGACTCTCATACAATAACCCTAACTTGGCTATATATAGGGATTCGGCTTGGTCAACAAGAAAACAAAACTTGTTAAGGATTACAAGGGCCGACCTACACCTTTGTGTAACACCTTAGAAAATTATACGGCCAAAAAGTTTAAACTTTTTAATAAAAAAGACATGAGTATCTTATACATTGAGAAATGTTTTATGCAACTTTAGAGCCAATACTTTTAGGTTATTTTTCTTTATTACAAGTTTAATCTAAGTCCGTAACCCAACCAATCCATATGTAAAAATGGTTAGATTACATGCAAGTAATTGTATTTGACGACCTATAATCTATCATGCTCAAATTTGAAGTATGTTTGGTAGGAATCAAGTTATGGAATACATGAAGAGTTCTGAGATCGTTGTAAAGAAGCTACTTGAGATACTCATGAATGGACTGAACGTAAAAGAGGTTGATAAAACCAAAGAATCAAATCTAATGGGGTCTAAGAGGATTAACCTTAACTACTATCCCAAATGTCCTAAGCCTGAGCTTACTGTGGGTGTGGGGCGTCATTCTGACGTATCCACACTAACAATACTACTTCAAGATGATATCGGGGGGCTTTACGTGAGAAACACAGAGACTATGAAATGGATTCATGTCCTGCCGATTAGTGGATCTTTGGTGGTCAATGTTGGAGATGCACTTCAGATTATGAGTAACGGGAAGTACAAAAGTCTTGAACATCGTGTAAGTGCTAATGGAATTCGTAACAGGATTTTAGTTCCTATACTTGTGAATCCGAAGGCTAGTGACATAATTGGACCTCTGCCAGAAGTGCTTCAAAGGGGAGAGAAACCACTCTATAAGCATGTACTCTACTCGGATTATGTAAAGCATTTCTTTAGAAAAGCTCATGATGGGAAGGCTACAATTGAGTTCGCAAGGGCATAGTGTTCGTGTGAAACTTTTTATATATTTGTATATATTTTTTGTGATTTTTACTTATAAAATTAAGTTCAGTGCTGTTGATGTGTAATTCCTTAATCCATGTGTGTCAATGTTTGAGGGTTGTTTTGTTATTTGTAAAAAGATAGGTGCGAGGATCGGAAGCGACAAGATTCAAATTGTATAACCTACATATGATGAGATGCGACGTTCACAAGGGAGACATCACGTTTCAGATGGCGCCAAACATCAGAAGACACACTGTTTCATCAAGAGACGTGATGGTTCAGATACAACTCTTCGATACGTATAAATAGGTTTAACTGAATTTCTTGTTTTTTAATACTTGTTCTTGTTTCATTTTTATTTTCCTATTCATATCGAGTTAGTAATTGGGACCAATATTTGGTATCAGAGCCTAGGGTTTAAATCAAATTCGTTTTCAATTGGTTCTTCAATTCGTGATCGTGACAGACCAAATCGATTCAGAAGAAAATTAAGAAAATTGTTTCAGATAATTCCCTCCGATTGAGTCAAAATCGAATCAGTATTGAAGGAGAAGGAAAATCAATTCAGTAAAACATCAATTCAAAACCAGAAAGCCACAAGGAAGGAACATATAGAAGAAACCAAATCGATTCCATTCGATTCAGTATCAATCGAATAATTCGAATGCGTGCAAAGGGAAGGAAAATCAAATCGATTGAGTCTCGATTTAAGATATTCTGAAAAATATGTTCAAAAGAAGAAGGAAAAATTAACTTCAAAAATCGATTCAGTATACTTGGAGAAATTTGAATTCGCCATGGGTGAACCTGCAACAAAACAAAAAGGACTATTGTCCATCCTATTTCGAAGGCAGGAAGAAAGAAACTAGATTAGAGGCTGTTTTGAAACCTAGTCGCATAAGGAACTTGTGCGCTATTTACCAAAGTCAGAATCATACGAAGGAGGATTCACAAAATTCCAAATTTTACTACAGTTTTTAGTAATTTAGATTTAGTGATCCCGGTAGAATCATTGTTGGTTTTTAGAAGAACACCTAAGACATGATGTCTGAAAAATCATCGTCTGATACAAACTATAGTGCAATTGTAACACACAAGGATGTATGATCCTTGACACATTTCCAATGCCCTTTTTTGAAACCTACAAATTACACCATATGGGCTATCCGTATTATAACCATACTTGAAGAAAACGGGCTATGGGAAATGATAGAACCATGTGCTAGTATGCAACTTTGTCAAGAAAGACGAAGCTGCAATTGCATATTTGTTTTACGCATTGTTAGAGGATATAGTATTACATGTTGCAAGTTGTAATAGTGCAAAAGAAATTTGGGATGCTTTAAAGATCAAATATGTAGGTGTAGACCGGGTGCAGAAGACGCAAAGCCTTTATTCATGGTGACTTCCTTAAGACTGTAGAAGGCCCTATATGGTCTAAAGAAGGCACTATGAGCTTGTTTTTTCCAATCTATCTTCTACACTTTTTCCTAGTGGATTCTTTCGGTGTTAAACACAGATACATCACTCTTTGTGTATAGCCGAGATTCTATTAGGTGTAATGTCTTGGTTTACGTGGATGATATTAATATTATTGGAGCTCATCTACATTTGTGATGGAGTTGATTGGGTGCAGCCTTCCCAAAAAAATAAAAATATTATGCCAGCTATTTGAACAAACCATGTGTATTTCCTATTTTAACGCCGATGAATGTTAATCAACAAATCACCCGTCACCAGATTTCATTATTAAATAGGAAGACGTAATAATTGAAACAAGGGATGTCATGTGTTCTACATCTCCCGGAAAACAAGGGTCTAAGGCTAGTCGGTACGGGGGACGTCCCGCCCCGTCGTCGGCCCTCCACACTGTTTTGACAGGCACGTCAGCGTCCCAGCGTTTTCTCCCAACGGTTCCAGCCGGCCCTCCACCTCATCACTTTTAGCCGTTCAACGGCTACTTTTTTTAAATAGGTGTTTCTCTCTCTAGAACCTGCAAGTTGGATTTTTCGGAGGGTTTGCAGACGAGTTGGATTTTCCGGTGGTGGTGGTGTTGCCCACGAGTTGGATTTTTTGGTGATGGTGGTAGTGGTGGCGACAGTGGAGTAGGAGGTTGAGAGTTTGTTTGTTTTTATTCCGGTGGTGTTGCCGACGAGTTATATTTTCCGGTGGTGATGGTGATGGCGACGGCTACGGTGGAGTTGGAGGTTGAGAGTTTTTTTGTTTGTTGGAGGTTGGATTTTCCGATAGTGGATGTTGTAGAGTTGGATTTCCTCACAAAAGGGAGAAGAAAAATTAGATAAGTCGGGAGACCCATCCTCTATTTCTCTTGGCTCATTTTTGGAGGGTAACCTCCTTGAATATTAACATGACGTTAATGTGGAGGGCATTCTTCAAAGACTTGCCTCCTCCACACCTAGTAGTCTAAAATAAATTATTAAAAAAGTAATAATTTATATATTTTAGTTGTAGGAAAACAAGGGTCTAATGCTATAAATTATTAAAAATAATAATTTATATATTTTATTTTAACTCCATTATTTATCAAATTTCACTTCTCCCCACAAATTACAATTCAATTTTTATTGAATTTCATTGGCTATCACTTTGTTGGTTCATAAAAAATATCTGATCTCATAATCTCGCTCCAAATTAATATATTTCTATTAAAAGTGGCTACTAAGTTTATATCTATGTTTCTTTTATATATCTATTATTTATCAATTTCACTTCCCCTCACAAACTACTATTCAATTTTTAATTTTATTGATTTTCATTGGCTAGCATTTTATTGGGTCATTAAAGATATCTAAATGTGTGATCTATGTCTCTCTTTCTCTCATAATCTCATTCCAAATTAATATATTTCTATTAAAACTTAAAAGTGGCTACTAACTTTATATCTAAGTTCCGTTTTATATTTTCTTAAAGTACGTTAAACATATGTTCTTTTACAAGTTACATACATTAAATGCTAAAAAAATAATACACATATTAATATATGTATAAAAAGGGGTTTAGAAAATAACTTAGACGATGATACATTGTTATGTTATTTAGTGTTTCATTTAGTTATATTTTTACGATAAAGTTTTACGTTTTAGTCTAAATTTTGATATGTAACACGCTACAATATACGTGCATTGTTTGACATTTTACGTCTATTTTTTGTTCAATTTAATAGTCTCGCCGCAATACACATGCATGGTTCAATGTTTTTACTTTTGTTTTTTGTTCTATTTAACGATTCCACCACAACGTGCCGGTCCAAAAAACTAGTTTTAGTTTAATATATAACTTGTTTCTATTTTACTATCTTACTATCTCACTATTTCGTTTGTTATTAGTACCTTTTTGTTCCTTTATTTCTAGTTCATTTTGTTTGTGTGTTATTTGATTTCGAACACTAAGTCTCTCTAGAAATAGTCTTTGTATCACCCTACCAAGACCCTATTATGAAATTTACAGGGTATGTTTTTAACTTCGGATAGAAAATTAGTAGTGAAGTAGTAGATCACAATACGATGAAAGTTATATATATTTTCTTCAAAACCTACAATCCCAAAATAAGAAAGATATAAAGATTGCGAGCTTGAATTGTGAACAAACTTGAAGTTAGTTATCTAAACCGAAAAACTTCAACTCTCGAATATCTTTGATTAAAACTTTAAACTTTTTTAAGGGTGAAAAATTAATTTATACTTTATTATGTAATCTGTTCAATTACTAAAAAGAAAACAATAAAACCATGAATACACAAACAAAAATCTAGATACTAAATGCATTTAGGTATGGAACCCATAAAATGCCAAGTTTTGTGAGGTATCGTTAGTCCGGCACAAGATAGTAAATGACAATCACTTGAACACATAGCGATAGAGACATTCCTCAGAAGTCACTCGGTGAAAGTCGGACTATGTCGGTAATCTGTTGGTGATACTTTGTACATAAGCAAGGCGAGGGTAAAACTTTTACTGATGAGTTAATGACGAATCCATCGACAGATCATCGACAACATCGCCTACTTCAATCACTAGTAACCTATCTACTAACGGATCACTGACAAGTTATGGGCATTAGAGAAGATGTGTGCTTTAATCACCGACGGACTATGACTACCACTTGGCTTATTTGGACATTTAACTCTATTCATATGTGTCTTCAAGTTCTTCTTCCTAGTCGCTAACATCCCACAGACATCAATTTCGACTTTGAGGAACTCACATGTGCTAAGACAAACGGTTCGATACAGCCGACATCCTATGTTGTACGATACAACCGATCACCCATTAAAAAGCAAATCCGCTACTACGATAAACCCGCCTATATTTCTCCCTTGATTTCATCTTTAAAGCCTACAAACAAGTACTCTTTAAAGATCAAATTTCCTACCACTAATTAGTCTTAATGGGATAGTCATGTGTTAACATCTTTTTAGCCCTGAACAACTTATTTAGTTGTTTAATGACATACATATATATATCTTAGATCATAAGTTGACCAATTGGTTCTTAATGAGCATTATGTTAATGTGGTATTTTACCTTATAACAAGTCATGTTTGGCCATAACATGTAATTTAGTTGTTAAAGATTATGTTAGATGATAAATCCATTAGTTGGGACGTAATGGGGATTGCCATGTGTTAACGTTTTGGTTTACTCTGTAATAAGTAACAACAAGTCATTTATATGGTAATGACACATGCTAGTTTATACATCAACATACTAATCATACTAATTATGGATGGCAAATGAACTCAAACTAGTTAGGCAAACTTGATACCCGAATAGTTTGGAAAAATATTTAGATGAAAATACTGGTATGCCATCAGATATGACATTATCATTGAGTATTTTGCGGGTATGGAAAGGGTATGGTATTAGGTGATGACCGACCAGGCTACCCGAATCGTGCATACATGTTTACCTGAACCTTACCTGTAAACATTTTCTTTTATTTTCTTTTCCTTTTATTTTATTTTATTCTATTCTATTCTATTCTATTCTTGGTAATAGAATAATTGGATATTTGATTTTAATAACCCCAACTTTCACCAATTGGCCGATAACACTGCCAATATTCAATTTGTACACCAGCACTCCCAACTTTTAACTTATTGGCTGAGAACACTCCCTAACTAACTGAACCCTAACCAGTTAATTTTTGCTGATGTGGCATCTTATGTGGCCCATTTTGCTGACGTGGCAACTGATGTGAAATTTTTTGGCTGACTGGCAGCTGATGTGGCAACTGACATAGCATTTTTGATGACGTGGCAGCTGATGTGGCAACTGACATGACATTTTTTATGACGTGGCAGCTGACATCAGCTAACTGGGTTAGGGTTCAGTTAGTTAGGAAGTGTTCTCAGCCAATAAGTTGAAAGTTGAGAGTGCTGATGTACAAATTGAAAGATGAGAGTGTTATTGGCTAATTGGTGAAAATTGAGGTTATTAAAATCCAATATCCCTAGAATAATCTACTAGTTTAAAAATATTTACTATTTGTGCTTCTAACTCCTTGTTTCATTTAGGCTAGTACGAAATGAGTTTGGGAATCCCAACAAATAATTTTAACGAACTAATGAGTATACTCGATACATGCGGCTATTCCTGGTACCAAGTTTGCAATTACTCTAAAGATAGCTGACGGGTTTTGGGCGGGTTATAGGACATAGTTTTATAATCGATATGGGACTAGGATTAACAATACACATCCCAAACTCAGGATAATTAAACAAGGTTTTTGTCACTGCTGGCAAGAAGCCTTAAGAGAAGAAGCTCTTTCTAGCGGAAGAGGTTGGGCAAGCACATCAAAGGACTAGGTTATTAGTAGTCTAGGGTTGCCGAGAGACCCAGTATAAAACTTTTATCTGACTGGGAGCAGCTAAGCCCCTACCTATATAGTCAAGAGGGTTGGAGCCACGAAAGAAGTAAGGCTAGTCGATTTCCAAGATTTTAGTAGCTCGTGTAAGGTTCTCGGGATTGGAGTGTGTCTATTTGCATAGGGACATACCTGTTAGAAGAATCCCTACGACATCCTTAAGAGGCTCAAAGATCTTGAAAAAAGAAAGAGTGAGGACGTGTCTAATCTTAACCAAGCGGACGGGGCTACATCGGGGATCGGAGCAGGGACACAAGTTACTCCGGGATGTTATAGATGAGTTGAAAGACTATGATCCTCTCCCGTGACATGAGATGCTATTAATTAATAAAGAGAAATGTGTGTACATGCGAGAGCATACACTCGTGGGAAACCATCTCTTTGAATGAGTTTTTCTATCATACAAGAGTTTGGGAAAACATCTCTTTGAATAGGGTCTTGCTACCAATACAAGAGTATAGGAAACCTGTTAACATATCAAGTATCGTTTACCTCTATTTTACTTGAGGAACTTGTCAACAAAGGACTTTGCATGAGCCAATAGATTGAAACATTTGCCAATGGATCTATTATTCCCACAATTGTTAAAACTAACATAAAATTACCTGTACCTAGTTTAAATTCCAACATTTATAATTCAACAAACTAGCTAATACCGTATTATTAGCTCAGGTAACATGCATATTACATTTGTCATATTTAACTTCTGAAACCAGTGATTCCAACAAACAATAATGAGAATACATATAAATAGGTTCCCATACAATATTTATAATAAATAACTCCCAATTATGGACAGAAGTTATATGAAAACCCTTTTCCCATTGATAACTAATGTAAAGTCTGGGTGAAAATCTCATCGTTAGAAATATTGATGGATAATTCGTCGGAAACTCGTCCCACTGACAATGCTTGAAAAATGTGGGTGAAAATCTTATTCAAAATCTTATCTTCACTTCTCCATAGGGATTAGCAACCCGGTTTTTAAATGAAAAAAAGACTAATATGCCCAAAATATCGTCAAAGTCTAATCGAGTTGGTAATCACCTTTTTTAGTTTTTATTTTTTATTTTTAGACTATGTATTAGTAGGGCTTGAAGTTCAAGTCATTCCTTAGGCATCATCCGACATGTGGCGTCCTAGTCAGCAAAGGAGTATTAGAGTGGTAGGGGCGTCCATCACTCACCACCCACCCATCACTCACAACATTCAATCACCATACGTCACGTCATGAAGCCAAATTCCATCACTAGTGATGGATTTTACTAGGGGTGTCCATCACTCCATCACTAGTGATGGTTTTTTTTTTCTTTTTCTTTTTAAATTATAAATTAACAATACAATTTAGTTTATAAATTATAAATTAACAATAAAACAATAAAATTATAAATTTCATTTAAATAAAAAATAATATTTCTAAAAATACAACTAAAAAATAAAACATATAAAATTAAAAAGATACATAAACAAAGTCTACTCTTCGTCCGAATCCGGAAATTCCAAACCTAAAGAACCTACATATTCAATTAGATCATATCTCAACCGAAAGTGAATTTCTTCACTGCGCAAGTCTTGGTGGACATTTTCTGGAACAAGATTTTGTGTTGGAGGATTCGACACCCAATCTGGAGAAATTGCACGTCCGTTTTCTTTGATTAGCATATTGTGCAATATGATGCATGCATATACTATGCTATGGATTGTTTTTTTATTCATTGTACGAACCGGCCGTCTTAGCATCCCCCATCTACTCTTTAAAACTCCAAAAGCCCGCTCAACAGCTTTTCTTGCCGATTCTTGCAACTTCTTGAATGCCTTTTCTTTAGGCTCGGTAGGAAATGAAAGGGCTTTCACAAATACATACCATGATGGGTAGATACCATCCACAAGTAGAAAGCCTCATCTGTAATATTTTCCGTTAACCGTAAACGGACAGAAAGGTGCAGTATCATCTGTTACGTTTTGAAACAATGGCGATGTATACAAAACATTGATGTCGTTGTTTGAACCGGGAACACCAAAATACGAATGTCAAATCCATACATCATTCGAGTCCACCGCTTCAAGTAAGATGGTCAGCCTTTTAACGTCACCCCTAACATACGCCCCTCGCAACTCTTTTGGACAATTTCTCCACTCGATATGTGTACAGTCGATGCTACCGAGCATCCCAGTAAAATTGTGGCATCCCGGCTTTTCAGGTATCTTAAACGCGCTACTGCACGGTTATTCATTCCTACGCTAATTTGATTCGGAGAATTTAATTACACACTCGCAATAACTACGCTAACTTTTGAATGCATTGGGTAAATTACGTACTATGTGTTATTAGACGTTTGTAAAGTTTGTGAAATATTATATCACGTTTTGATTTAGCGATTATTAGTTTAAAAAAAATATATATATAATAAGTAAATAGCCGAACCAAACCGAGCCGCGAAACATGTCGACCTCACCTCCTTGTGGCCCAAGGAACTCCTAAACTTGTGGCCCAAGGAACTCCTTGTAACATTTGTAAAAATCGGGTCTCCAAAACCCGCTCCGTTTTGTAATCAAGTACCAAGTTATAAAAGTTGCATTAAATATTTATGATTAATTTTGAGTTAAAATGATACATAATTAATAAACAAACTAAACTATAAAAATTATATTTGATAAAAAGTTAAAATAAAATAAATAAAAAATTTGAAGCTGCCGGGACTCGAACCCGGGTCAGCCTAGAAATACTTCAAACAACTTAACACTCACTTCCAAGACCACTCCGCCACAATGTGTTTTCTGTTAACTCTAGGAACACAAATGAAATTTATACACAATTCAGTTAAACCGATGGCGCCATCTGAGAAACGGTAATCGACAAACCAATCGTCAAATCGTTGTTTAATTCACATGTTCAGCTTATAACCGATGTATGACGGTTTCTAATCAAGTTAGAATTGATTGAACTTAAAGTTTCGTCATTTTCGGTTTTTGAAACCGAAAGTTCATCAAAGTCCTGAATAACTCAAGCTTCAGACCATTCTCGCGATTCAGAGCTATCATATCAATACTCAATTTCAATTTCGTCGCATTTTTGGACCACCAGATCATCTGAATCAGTTCGCCGGAAAATTTCTGCAAGTCACCGGAAAACCAGGACTCACATCCTCACGATATTTCCTCCGACTCTTTCTGTTTAAATCATGTGATTAATCAGTCTCTAACACAACTCCACCATCAGAATCGATCCTAGTCAACGTTTATCGAAAATCTTATCTTCGCCGGAAAACTTCTGAAACTGCCGGAATCACACTGTGAACTGGTATGATATCCTAAACTTCTTTTAAACCTTGTTTAAGTGACTCAACTTCATAAATAATCGATCAACGCTGTTAATTGGTTTCAACAGCCGGAGTTCACTTTCAGTACCGACGAACCTCCGCCGGAATTCTGTGAACAACATCAATCGGTATATCCTCTTCTTTAAACTCTCTCCATTCTCTACTTTTAAATTACTGATAATGTCTGAAAAGCGTATAATTCATAAATCAATCATAACAAGTCGGAATATATTGTCTGTGTAAATCGACGAAGAAGATGAAGACACAATATAAGATAAGATTAATTAAAAACGGTATTTTAAACGGGTTAGACACACAGTCCAGCGACGGACTGTGTGCAAATTTCACACACACGTCCCGAGTTCGATTCCTGCTATACGCACACCTTATATTATAACGCGTCTTTTTGTTTAAAAACTAAATCGGGATAACCCAGTTAGTTGTTAAGTATAATAAAAACCGAGATATTAACCAGGTTAGACAGACAGTCCAGCGGTGGACTGTGTGTAACATGAACTACACGTCGCGTGTTCGAAACCCGTCACGAGCACCGGTCCGATTGAATTAAAATGTTTTTGCAAATAAAGGAAATTCGGTTAAATCGAATAAGTGTATAACTATAATTAAAAACGAGATTAGTTCGGGTTAGACACGTAGCTCAGTTGGTAGAGCTGCGTGCACGCGAACGGGAGGTCGCCGGTTCGAATCTCACCCGGCGCAGATCAATTCGCTGACCGAACCGATCAACGGTCAACGCTAAAAAAATAATATTTTTTTATATTTTTATTTATTTAATTTAATTTAAAAATCAATTAAAAATACTTAAAAATAACATTTTTAAAGATAGAAAATAGCCATAAACTCACAAAAATATATCTAAAAACTTCATTAAAATCCTTAATAAAATCCATCCATTTAATATATCTTTCCATTATTATTTAGGTTAGTATTCCTCGTTGATCCGCTCATCTAAATCGTGAGCATCTCACCATCTCCAATCCAACGCACCCAATGTGAGTGAATCTTACAAATTCCCCGTTTTAATCACGTTTTGGGGTGTATCATGTGTCTTTGTTTATATACATATTATAACTAAACCATTGTGCATACATCATATCATGAACATGTGTATTCTGTTTGTTGCTGTTAAGTAGTTATTATTGGATGCAATTTATTATTCAGTACATGCAATTTCATAGGCCGCCGCTCCCCATTTATGAGCGTTGAGCATGTTCCCCATTTTATTATGCGGTTGAACCTGGCGTGCCCACATACGATCGGCTCCGTTTGATTGAGCCTTGATCGCACAGTTCATTTTACATTTTCAGTACATGCAATACGATCGGCTCCGTTGGATTGAGCCTTGATCGCACAGTTCATTTATGTTATTTACAGTATGATGTTGGTATGTTCATGTATGCTGCCATGTGTTATTGTATGTTATAGTTGAGACTGCTATTTGCCATTACTTGATTACTTACATTTGCTCATCTATGATTATGCACAATATTTCATTGATAAACTAACCATAAAATCATTATCAAATGTTTATCTAATAAGGTTCACTCGCCAACTTATGTTGACCCAAAAACTCCCATTTTACACATGATACAGGTGAACCAGCAGCAGCTAGGAACACATAGGACCTGGATTAGAAGAATAAAACAATTTAGTATTGGGATTGTTATGTTTGGTTTATTTCCTTTGTATTGAATGAACATGTTTGGATATTTGAAAATGTAATTTTGACTTTATTTAATATGAAATATAATAGTAAATGTCATGTGCTTTGGTGATAACCCAATTATGCCCCGACTCTTATTTCCGCTGCGGGTCGGGGTGTGACAGATTGGTACCAGAGCCATGACTATAGGGATATAGGATAGGTTATTAGACCCTTAGAGCCTATACTATAGTCGATTAGAAACTTATAAGAATTTTGTGTGTTATATGCCAAATTTCATGATGTTTATATGTTTTATGTTAAATGTTACATTTGATATTGTGCAAGCAAGTTCATAAGTATGTATTATCATATAATGCCTATCATGAAATCGTATGCTCATAACATATCACATCCATGAAAGCACACACCACATCATGATTGTTTTTACAATGATTTTCGTGTTTTCAAATCTCATCAAAGTGAGTTCTCATGACGGGCATGTAGTAACTGGAAGGGTACCAGTACCGATAGTCGGAACGTCCTGTCTAGGCTGGCATTCGTATAAATCCAAATTAAAGGACCAGTTTGCCTACCTGGGGACTAACGATGAGAGTACGAAGTACCTATTAGGCCAAAACATGCTATACCAAACGTCGTGTGAGCTAATCCCACTTTGATTTGTCATTGTGTCTACACCTGGACACGTTTCGACCAAACATCTCATGAACATATTTTGTGGTTTGCATTCGGGGGATGCGAGTGTTAAATTGCCAATACTAATGTGAATCCTACCAAGCCAATAGCCATGGGGGCCCACATGACTATGAAGGTGAAGGTATGGGGGACATTTGAGGCCCAACATGAGCGAACCCAAGACATCCTATGGATGTAGTTGCATTATTGAATTTTATGTTATTTTCATTTTCTTAAAGACACATGACACCTAAAAAGACACCATAAACTCACGATCTTCTCATTTTATGATCCTGTAGATGTCGTCTAGACAGCAACGAAGGGGTAAAAGATCGGGAAGGTCTCAAGAACGTTTGGCCACTCATATCGCAAAACAAATGGCCACGATACTTCCTGACATTGTGGTCCAAGTACAACAAGCCCTTGCTACAAATCCTACTAACCCTCCTCAACAACAGAACCAGAACATTGACAACCCTCCTACCAACAAGTGCACTTACAAACATTTTAAGTCCTGTGATCCTCCTAAATTTGAAGGGACAGAGGGTGTCACAGCTCTCCTACATTGGTTCGAGGAGATGGAAAACACCTTCCTAAACTGCGATTGTCCTGAGGATCGCAAGGTTCGATACGCCACCGGGAGACTACTTGGAGTAGCCCTCACTTGGTGGAACACTGAAAAAGGGAAGAGGGGAACTGAAGATGCGATGGCCTTAACTTGGGCAGAGTTAAGGGAAATCATGACTAGGCGTTTCTGTCCTAGAAGTGAAATTAAGAAGTTGGAGGATGAATTTCATGCTCTAAAGCAAAAGGAGGGTGATCACTCTACTTACAACAAGAGGTTCTTGGAGTTGAACCAAATGGTTCCAAATTTATTCACTCCAACCTATCGTCTGATCGAGCATTATATTCGAGGACTTCCCTCGAAAATCCAAGATTCAGTTCTCAGCGTTTCACCAGTAACACTTGAAGCTGCCATGGAGTTGGCAACTGAACTGACCGAAAACCGAATTCGCAACGGGAAGTTCAAAGAAGAGAAGAAGAAAGCCCCTGTTAAGGGACAAACTTCAAACCACCCCATTCCTTCCTCTAAGTTTGCTAACAAGAGGAAGCGTAACACCAGGAATGTTGCAGTTACCCAAACCAACACCCCTATTCCTACTGCACCCATTACTCAAGTCACTCCTTCACCCACGCCATACAGAAGACCCTACACAGGCCCATTACCAAAATGTAACCGTTGTCAGTATCACCATTCCCCTGATCATCCTTGCCAATACTGCACCGGCTGCGGTCGCGCAGGACATACTGTTCAAAACTGCCGCATGCCTCAACGAACAAACCGCCACCAACCTTTAACCCAAACCCACCAACAGTTAATGGGTCATGCACAACAACCCCTACCATTTCCACCCACCCAACATTTAGCCCAAACATACTACCAACCCAATTATCCTATGGGCCAACCTATGCGGCTTGTTTCAATTGCGGCGACCCAAGTCATTTGACTTAAAAAAATGTCCAAGGCTGGTTAATATTATTCATGCTCAGGCCCAAGCCAACCCAGTGAATCAAGCGAACCAAGCTCCTCCACCTGCAAGAGGAAGAGCTTTCAATATTAACGCGAACCAGGCCAGAGCTGACGGCAATGTGGTCAACGGTACGTTTCTTATAAATGGTAGATATGCCTCTATGTTATTTGATACTGGTGCGGATAGAAGCTTTGTGTCGTTAGAATTTGAACCTACCCTAAGCAAAAATCGGGATAAGCTCACGGAATCCATAACGGTAAAAGTTGCGGACGGGAAACCAGTTTCATTAGACTCTATATTACGCAACTGTACACTCACCTTAAATGACCACGATTTCTCAGTCGACCTTATTCCTATGAAGCTGGGAAGTTTTGACATCATAATCGGTATGGATTGGCTCAGTCAACATCAGGCGGAAGTTGTATGTCGTGAAAAAATTATTCGTATTCCTCTTTCAAACGGTCAGACTCTTCGAATCATTGGAGAAACCTCGTCGAAAGGGCTCAGCTTAATGTCTTGTCTTCAAGCTCAAAAATATCTTCGCAAGAATTATGTCGCGTTTTTAGCCCATATCATCAAGAAGGGGACCACAGAGAAGAAACTTGAAGACATTCCTGTAGTAAAAGACTTTCCACAAGTTTTTCCTGACGACATTTCAGGACTTCCTCCAGTTAGAGACGTCGAATTCCGTATTGATCTTATACCTGGTGCTACACCAGTTGCAAAGTCTCCATATAGGTTAGCCCCCTCTGAAATGCAAGAGCTAGCCAGTCAATTACAAGAGTTGACTGACAAGGGATTCATACGTCCTAGCTCATCGCCTTGGGGTGCACCTGTCCTTTTTGTAAAGAAGAAAGATGGATCTTTTCGTATGTGCATCGACTACAGAGAGCTCAACAAGTTAACCATCAAAAATCGCTATCCTTTACCTCGCATTGATGATCTTCTTGACCAACTACAAGGTGCCAGCTGCTTTTCGAAAATCGATCTTCGATCTGGCTATCATCAACTTAGAGTGCATGAAGAAGACGTCCCTAAGACTGCTTTTCGAACTCGTTATGGCCACTATGAATTCATGGTTATGCCGTTTGGATTAACCAACGCACCAGCTGTCTTCATGGACCTAATGAACAGAGTCTGCAAACCTTATCTTGATCGATTTGTTATAGTCTTCATCGACGATATTCTTATTTATTCAAAATCTAAAGCTGATCATGAGCGTCATCTTCGACTCGTTCTTGCACTTCTAGAAAAGGAAAAGCTTTATGCCAAGTTCTCTAAATGTGAATTCTGGTTAAAAGAGGTGCAATTCCTCGGGCATGTAGTCAATGACAAAGGAATACATGTTGACCCTTCAAAGATCAAAGCAGTTCAAGAATGGTAAGCTCCACGTACACCAACTGAAGTAAGATCTTTTCTTGGACTAGCTGGCTATTATCGTCGGTTCATTTCAAACTTCTCTCGTATTGCTGTACCACTCACGGCTTTAACTCATAAGGGAAAACCTTTCGTATGGGGACCTAAGCAAGAAGAAGCTTTTCAAACTCTTAAACAAAAACTTTGTGATGCACCAATACTCACTCTTCCTGAAGGTTGTGATGATTTCGTAGTCTATTGCGACACGTCAGGGCAAGGATTAGGTTGCGTTCTCATGCAAAGAGGAAAAGTCATAGCTTATGCCTCGAGACAACTCAAGACGCATGAAAAGAACTACACCACTCATGATCTAGAACTTGGAGCCGTTGTATTCGCTCTTAAGATATGGAGACATTATCTCTATGGTACTAAGTGTGAAATATACATTGACCACAAGAGTCTTCAACATATCTTCAATCAAAAAGAGTTAAATATGAGGCAACGAAGATGGGTCGAACTTCTGAATGATTACGACTGTGAAATTAGATACCACCCTGGTAAAGCAAATGTGGTGGCTGATGCACTTAGTCGAAAGGGTTATGCGAACTCCATTCATCTTCTATGTTCGCAAATTATAACCGACTTTAAAGATAAAATTCGTGAAGCTCAACACGTTTCAATAACAGAAGAAGACTTACGAAAAGAGATGTCCTGTGGAGCCGAGCTAAAACTTGAAACTAAATCAGACGGTATCCTGTATTACCTAGATCGTATCTGGATTCCTAACCACAACAATCTTCGTGAAACTCTTATGAATGAAGCTCACAAAACGCGATATTCTATACACCCCAGAGCCGATAAGATGTATCAAGACCTACGATACACCTATTGGTGGCCTGGAATGAAGAAGGATATTGCCGTTTTCGTTTCCAAGTGTCTCACATGTTCCAAGGTGAAGGCTGAACACCAAAGACCCTTAGGACTTCTAGTCCAACCGGAAATACCTGTATGGAAGTGGGAAAATATAACCATGGATTTCATTACCGGGTTACCTCGCACTTCTGGTGGGTATGACACTATATGGGTGATTATAGACCGACTTACAAAATCAGCTCACTTTATTCCTATCCGCGAAGATTTCAAGAACGAAAAGCTTGCACGTATTTATATCAACGAAATCGTGAGCCGGCATGGGGTACCATTAAGTATTATTTCTGATCGTGATGGTCGTTTCACCTCACGTACATGGCAAGCAGTACAATCCGCTATGGGCACACGATTAGATCTCAGTACCGCCTATCATCCTCAAACTGATGGACAGTCTGAGCGCACCATTCAAACTCTTGAGGATATGCTTAGAGCATGTGTAATAGACTTCAAGGGAAATTGGGACGCCCACCTACCATTAGTTGAATTCTCGTACAACAACAGCTATCATTCGAGCATCGGCATGGCACCTTTTGAAGCCTTATATGGTCGTAAGTGCCGATCTCCTGTATGTTCGCACGAAATTGGGGAAGCACAAATTACTGGTCCAAAATTGATCCAAGAAACCACAAATAAGATCCATCAAATTCGAAACAATCTTCTAGCGGCTCAAAGTCGTCAAAAGAGTTATGCAGATAAACGACGGAAGCCCTTAGAGTTTAACATTGGTGATCATGTGCTTTTAAAAGTATCACCGTGGAAGGGAGTAGTTCGTTTTAGTCAAAAGGGGAAGCTAGCACCACGTTACGTAGGACCTTTCAAGGTACTCGAAAGAGTAGGTCCTGTAGCATACAAGCTTGACTTACCAGAAGAACTCAACAGGATTAATCCCACATTCCCGTGTCGAACTTGAAGAAGTGTCTCGCTGATGAGAATCTCCATATTCCGCTGGAAGATATTCAGATTGATGAATCCATGCATTTTATTGAAAGACCAGTGGAGATCATGGACTACGGGGAGAAGCGTCTTCGTCGAAGTCGCATTCCAATTGTTAGGGTACGCTGGGAGTCGAAACGGGGACCTGAGTTTACTTGGGAACGTGAGGACTCAATGCGTGAAAAATACCCGCATCTTTTTCCTACTACTTCAACTACTTAAATTTCGGGACAAAATTCCTAAAAGTAGGGGATAATTTGTAAAAATCGGATCTCCAAAACCCGCTCCGTTTTGTAATCAAGTACCAAGTTATAAAAGTTTCATTAAATATTTATAATTAATTTTGAGTTAAAACGATACATAATTAATAAACAAACTAAACTATAAAAATTATATTTGATAAAAAGTTAAAATAAAATAAATAAAAAATATTTGAAGCTGCCGGGACTCGAACCCGGGTCAGCCAAGAAATACTTCAAACAACTTAACACTCACTTCCAAGACCACTCCGCCACAATGTGTTTTCTGTTAACTCTAGGAACACAAATGAAATTTATACACAATTCAGTTAAACCGATGGCGCCATCTGAGAAACGGTAATCGGCAAACCAATCGTCAAATCGTTGTTTAATTCACATGTTCAGCTTATAACCGATGTATGACGGTTTCTAATCAAGTTAGAATTGATTGAACTTAAAGTTTCGTCATTTTCGGTTTTTGAAACCGAAAGTTCATCAAAGTCCTGAATAACTCAAGCTTCAGACCATTCTCGCGATTCAGAGCTATCATATCAATACTCAATTTCAATTTCGTCGCATTTTTGGACCACCAGATCATGTGAATCAGTTCGCCGGAAAATTTCTGCAAGTCACCGGAAAACCGGGACTCACATCCTCACGGTATTTCCCCCGACTCTTTCTGTTTAAATCATGTGATTAATCAGTCTCTAACACAACTCCACCATCAGAATCGATCCTAGTCAACGTTTATCGAAAATCTTATCTTCGCCGGAAAACTTCTGAAACTGCCGGAATCACACTGTGAACTGGTATGATATCCTAAACTTCTTTTAAACCTTGTTTAAGTGACTCAACTTCATAAATAATCGATCAACGCTGTTAATTGGTTTCAACAGCCGGAGTTCACTTTCAGTACCGACGAACCTCCGCCGGAATTCTGTGAACAACATCAATCGGTATATCCTCTTTCTTAAACTCTCTCCATTCTCTACTTTTAAATTACTGATAATGTCTGAAAAGCGTATAATTCATAAATCAATCATAACAAGTCGGAATATATTGTCTGTGTAAATCGACGAAGAAGATGAAGACACAATATAAGATAAGATTAATTAAAACGGTATTTTAAATGGGTTAGACACACAGTCCAGCGGTGGACTGTGTGCAAATTTCACACACACGTCCGAGTTCGATTCCTGCTATACGCACACCTTATATTATAACGAGTCTTTTTGTTTAAAAACTAAACCGGGATAACCCGGTTAGTTGTTAAGTATAATAAAAACCGAGATATTAACCAGGTTAGACACACAGTCCAGCGGTGGACTGTGTGCAACATGAACTACACGTCGCGCGTTCGAAACCCGTCACGAGCACCGGTCCGATTGAATTAAAATGTTTTTGCAAATAAAGGAAATTCGGTTAAATCGAATAAGTGTATAAATATAATTAAAAACGAGATTAGTTCGGGTTAGACACGTAGCTCAGTTGGTAGAGCTGCGTGCACGCGAACGGGAGGTCGCCGGTTCGAATCTCACCCGGCGCAGATCAATTCGCTGACCGAACCGATCAACGGTCAACGCTAAAAAAATAATATTTTTTTATATTTTTATTTATTTAATTTAATTTAAAAATCAATTAAAAATACTTAAAAATAACATTTTTAAAGATAGAAAATAGCCATAAACTCACAAAAATATATCTAAAAACTTCATTAAAATCCTTAATAAAATCCATCCATTTAATATATCTTTCCATTATTATTTAGGTTAGTATTCCTCGTTGATCCGCTCATCTAAATCGTGCGCATCTCACCATCTCCAATCCAACGCACCCAATGTGAGTGAATCTTACAAATTCCCCGTTTTAATCACGTTTTGGGGTGTATCATGTGTCTTTGTTTATATACATATTATAACTAAACCATTGTGCATACATCATATCATGAACATGTGTATTCTGTTTGTTGCTGTTAAGTAGTTATTATTGGATGCAATTTATTATTCAGTACATGCAATTTCATAGGCCGCCGCTCCCCATTTATGAGCGTTGAGCATGTTCCCCATTTTATTATGCGGTTGAACCTGGCGTGCCCACATACGATCGGCTCCGTTTGATTGAGCCTTGATCGCACAGTTCATTTTACATTTTCAGTACATCTAATACGATCGGCTCCGTTTGATTGAGCCTTGATCGCACAGTTCATTTATGTTATTTACAGTATGATGTTGGTATGTTCATGTATGCTGCCATGTGTTATTGTATGTTATAGTTGAGACTGCTATTTGCCATTACTTGATTACTTACATTTGCTCATCTATGATTATCACAATATTTCATTGATAAACTAACCATAAAATCATTATCAAATGTTTATCTAATAAGGTTCACTCGCCAACTTATGTTGACCCAAAAACTCCCATTTTACACATGATACAGGTGAACCAGCAGCAGCTAGGAACACATAGGACCTGGATTAGAAGAATAAAACAATTTAGTATTGGGATTGTTATGTTTGGTTTATTTCCTTTGTATTGAATGAACATGTTTGGATATTTGAAAATGTAATTTTGACTTTATTTAATATGAAACATAATAGTAAATGTCATGTGCTTTGGTGATAACCCAATTATGCCCCAACTCTTATTTCCGCTGCGGGTCGGGGTGTGACACTCCTAAACTTGAGGCCCAAGCTAATGACCCAAACCGCCCCCCCCCCCCTTTGCGGTCGCAAGCCCCCCCACCCCCTTTCTCCTTCTTTTCCCTTGTTTTATATAAATAAGGGCATGCATGTGTTATGTTTCAAAAAAATAAAAAAATAAACACAAACCCTAGTCCCTAAGTGAGCCGACGGCAGCCCCCCCCCCCCTCTCTCGATCGCACAAGCCTCCAATCCCGGATTGATTCCAATCTTGTTCCGGGTTCGCTAATCTTCATCGTTGCAAGGTTAGAGTTTAAATTGTTTTACAAATCACATTAGGGTTTGTAATCTTGATCATGATTATATGTATTGTTAGGATCATTGGTATAAAAAGTGTTATGATTTGTGATTAGTTTGGTTAATTGTGCGAGTTTTTGCGATTGTGATCTTAGGATGAATACAAAAATCATAGGCTGCGTTTTAGCGATAAAAATCATATTATAGGATTAGGGTTTGCATGAATATTGATGTACATGATGATATGTGACAAATAAACCTGTTCTTGATCATTATTATGTAGCGTCTTGATCGTTTAAGCGTGTTCTATTACGATAAAAGTCGAAAACAGGTTGCTGAATAGCATTTACAGCCAACTTCAATTGGCTGTAACCTGATCATTATTTATCGAAAAGTGGATTTTATGAAGCCTAAAATGTGTATTTTTTAAAAACGCTTCTAATGGCGCCGGATTCATATTTTTCTGAGTTTGTTTACTATTTTTAAGTGGTCATTTAAGTGCAGCAGCTGAAGCTGCGTAAATTCTGAAAATTTGCTAGTTGTTTATCGAACCGTATCTCATAATCTGCAGAGGGTTGGGTCACGAAATTTGTACAGTAACTGGAGACGGGAATTTCCGGAAAACTTCCACTTGAATTTTGTTAATTGGATGAACGATGATTTTTAAATAATTTTTCCCGTGGACTGCAGTCAGAAAGCGACGAATCTGACTGCAGCCTAGTATATAAATGTTTATAAATAATTGGTAAAGTTTTAGGACTTGAAAAGTTTACATAAAATTCTACAGTTTAGTTGACATCTCCTGTAAATAAATTGGAATTTTTAGAATGTTGAAACTATTTTATAAAAATCCTCGAAAACAGCCTAGTTATGAGCGTACAAGCTGAAACATGATAACTTGCGTATGTGTGTACCAAAGTGTTGTATGAGTTGATTCGTGTTTATAACAAGTTGGTTAGATCAATATTTTGGTATGATGATACTTTGCATGCATGATTGTGTTTTCGAATTTGTTATTATGTGTGCCGCATTGTGTGTTAGTTATGCGTAGGGTTTTTATCAGTGTGTTCACACACTAACTTTAAATCGATTGACATGTTAGGACGCAATTAGCGGTCCCATCATTTGCTACTTCTGAGTTACACTAATCGAGCAATTAAAGGTGAGTTCATAGCCCCTATTTTGTCCGGTTTTAAACAACAGGGGAGAAAACATGTATAAATTCTATAACTCTATCTTTTTACGTTATGCGAAATTAACGTCATTAAACCACTCGGTAACTAAGTTAATGTTAATGTACGTTATGGTCACTAAGCAGCTATATCACGGAAGTCCTCGACAAACTCTCGGATCGTTAGTATTGGGTTAGATAGCGGGGAAATTATAAGTAGTACTACTGGGCCCGACAAGCCCCACCCGAGCTAGTCGCGCTAGCCGACCGGGTATGGTCAACGGGTGATTAATTTGGCCTAACTTTCGCCATGGTCAGTGATAGGCCTGGCAACACGGAGGCACAACAGTCAGCTTCGATCGCGAACACTTATGTGACGTAACTTTAGGCTCGCTACCTACATGTTAACATTGAACTTAATTACGAACCAACATTATTATTCCGGGTTAGGAATAACGGAACCAACATTATTATTCCGGGTTAGGAATAACGGAACCAACATTATTATTCCGGGTTAGGGATAATGGAACTATATCGTTATCCCGGGTTAGGGATAACGGGGAAACAAACTTTTAACCGAACTTGTGAACTTATAAAAACCTGTGAACTCACTCTTCTTTAATGTTGACACTTGTTTCTTTACATGTTTCTCAGGACGCTAGAAGCGCTAGGTGCACTCACTTGCATTGGTCAAGACACATTTTTATATCGAGTCTCATTTACGAATGTTGTTTGGGATTTTTGGTTTTGGCGTTTATGTTGGCGCCCGTTACTTTACTTTACTTTAATGCTCCCGCACAACTTTGAAACTAATGCTTCCGCTAAACTTTGAAACTAAACTAAGACAATTTGAAAATAACTATGAACGGTAAAAAAATGTTTTTGGAAAACGTTTAAATAAATCATATAGAGTCGTTCGATATTACTAGTGTCTCAGATTCTGGTTTGATCACACGCCTCGCGGTAAAACTCCGCAATTGAAAATTGAGGGTGTGACAGATTGGTATCAGAGCCTCTAGCTATAGAGAACCAGACATGCATTAAAAGTAGACCTAAACTATAGCTGATTACACGACACTAGACTTAGTTGGCACCGAACTGTGATATCTTGTTATGTGTTATACTACAACTGTTTTATGTAAGATATAAATGTTTATTGTGATGCACGCAACTCGTAACTAATTACACAACCCAACAGGCAATGTCATCATCATCATCCGACAAACCTCTACAACCAAGAGCGCCGGGGAAGGCACCCATGGTCGAACCCTCACCACCTCATGGCGTGGAGACACGCTCAGCTGCTAGGAAAAGACTCGTTCTAGGAGAGGATTCGTCCTCCCGTCCGACCACCGCCATGCCGGTCGAACTGGTCAACTCATTAGAAGTAGGGGACGACCTACTTAGGGATATGTTAAGAAAACAACAAGAACAACTAGAGGGAATGCAGGAGACGATCGAAGCACAAGGATGGATGATACGTCAATTAACTGGTAAAATTGGAAGGCTCGAGGAAGAGCAACATGAAAATAGGAAAGCTCGAAACATTTTAGCTAAGGATCTTCGTGCAGAGCAGCTGAGGGCTAACTGGCTCGAAGACAGAGTTCTTGAGTCCAGTTGGAGGATTCAAGAACTGAGCAGAACCAAGCACCTGTCCCAGTACCCGCCCCAGCACCGGTCCCTCCAGCGCCAGTAGAGGAAGAAGAGGAGGACCCTGAGGAGGATCCGGAGGAAAACCTGGAGGAGGATCCGGAGGAAGAGGAGCCGGAACAGGAACCGGCAGTTGAAGCTGAAAACGCCGCAGAGGATGACGGCAACGATAGCGACTTGGGAGATGGAGACGTAGAAGACTGACTCGTCTCGCCAATTCCCGCTTTGTTTTCTTTAGTTTGTATATATATAATCAAAAACTAAAAAAAATCATCTCATCAAACGGTCAAGAGCCGACTTGGGATAGGGGCAGTGTGCCGGGCGTTTTGGGACGTTTTTTACCCGGTCTACACCAAAAAACCCAATTACAGATAGTGTTATTGGTTTATATGGGGATCGATCTATCACTTAGCACTCGGTAATAACCTACGAATGTCCACGTACCACCCGACACCAGTTATAGTTTTATAGTAATGAGTACCACAAGAGAATAATTAGTGTTAGGAGAATACTATATTATTATTCTGAGGAAGTTCGTATATTATATAGTAAAAGTTATTCGGCCATTCTTATAAACATATTACAAATCAAACGTGCTAAAAGCCGAAGCCCGATTTTAGGTTTCCTATAAATAAAAGATTAAAAAATATATCGTTAATCTTCAAAAAGTTCTCATAATTCAATATCTCGTTAATCTTTAAAAAGTTCCCATAATATAAGCATGTTATTAAAAGCGGTCTATAGTTATCATCATGGTTGTAAAACAAGGTTTCCAAGGCCGAGTACTCCCTGAGTAGTCGCTACAAGGTAGGCTGTCGAGACAACTTTCTTCGACTCTGCCTAATTACTCGGAGTCGATCAAACGCGGTCAACCTCGGGCTTAATTTGTTCTAGTAGGTCAACTCAGTCCTAGTTTTACTTAAATAGTAATAAAATATAATTTCTTTGTCTATCATTTTAAAGAATGAATATCATTTTCACATATTTTATAATAAATATTAGTAAATTTATGTTATTTGACATATATTTAATCTCCAAAAAGTAATTTCTCTATAACTTAACATGTCCGAGTGAGTACTCTCCATCTAAACCGAGTACTCTCAACTCCCCGGTTGACCGACTAGGAGCGTTTAGCAACTTTTGCAACCATGAGTGTTATAGTGCTTGCCCCTACAAAATTAGTTTGAGTTCAAATCCTAATAAATGTAAGGTGGAAAATAATATTAAAAATACGGATTATTATATAATATAAATAAATTTAAAATACAACTTTCCATTCCATTTAATGCATGGATGAAAGACATCACATACGATTAGGTTTTGCATAAATAAAAAAGGTGTCATTTCAATAGCATGAAGTATATATGGACCCATTCTACGCCTGCTTTAACTTCATTATGGGAATGTATCTTCTGACCTTAAAAACATTATAACATTGTATGTATATGGTTCCTTTAACCAATTAAACAACTTGTGCGTTATCTTTGGGTCCATGAAGTTAGACTGACGCTCAAATCAACATAGAATAATTATTTTAAGATGTCGTCCCGCACAATAAAATAAAATAAAATATTTGAAATTTCGTCTTAGTTATTTGAAACAAAACTTTGCCATATATGATTCACTAACACATAATAATGCTATAACAAACTAATTACACGGACGAACTACCGACAATTCATGAATATTCTTCATTGATCTGTCTACGAATCTTTACCCAGGCCTGATCTTCCTATGGATTGTCATCAACGAACTACCGACAGTTCATGTCTTCACTGCGGATAGAAGCTCTTGCTGGTATCTAAGATCCTTTAATATTTTGTTTCGATTAAATTATTTTTGAGTAAATTTACAAGTTTTGTAGAGTTAAAAAGACAATTATACCCTTGTGTGTCTTGCACATAATTTGATTTAATTGAAAAAATTAACTGGGTTTGACCTAAAGGGTAAAACGTGCAAGATTTTAAAAACATAAAGTACAAAAATTGCAAAGTTTTGCGGTAAACATAAAGGACAAACCTTATAATTTACTTATATATTTTTTTGTACATCCAACTGCCAAAATTCATGGATGCATTTAATTACTGAACCAATACACAGGGGCGGATCTACTTCGTTACAAAGGGGAACGCCCGCTACCGCTTGGCGCTCCGGCGGTAGTGTAAAATTAGTGTAAATTTTGGAAAAATTTGACATTTTTTTCGATTTCGTTACCGTTTTTTTATAAAACGTTACCGCTTGGCGGATTTCTTGATCCGCCACTGCCAATAGATTAACGCAAAGTTTTGTAAGGTATCGTTCGTCATGTTATTGTACGAGGATTTCCAAGATTGGAATAGAGAAATTTATCTAAAGTGCAACTATAACGGTCTTCAATTCTCCAAAACGGAATTTCCTAAAAATTGGTTAATCGAAGGTTTTCAGATAAAAATCCTATATCCTTTTCATTTGAAACCTTGGCACAGATCTAAGCTACGACTCTCCGATAGAGATCGAAAGCAACAAGATGATTTTGATTATACAATGCTTAAAGTTAGTTCTTGGAGTCACTTAAGATGAGGACACAGGATATTAGAAAAATATTTATTTGAAATGTTCGTCGAATCATTTCATAATTGTCACAATATTATATAACAAATGAAGTATTATAATGGTGGCAATTATAACCGTCTGCCTTCTATAACATAATTTAGCTTATGATTGTTCCACTATTTATAGTCTTCTAAACGTGTATTCTTCAATATCACTTATACAACAGGCAAAATCCACAGTTAGCCACAAGTCATATCCAATTTGAGGGGTTGAATAAAGCACGAACAAGAAAATGACAGTAGATGAACCACTACGAAACCGAAAATCAAATGTTCTGGCGAACACTCGTGATGCACAAGCAGATTCGGTAGCTGTTGGTACACAAATCAACGGCGAATCTGTTGGAGATATGCTGAATGTTATTTACAAATACTCAAGAGTTTACGTTCTTAAAGGGATGGTATAATTCATATTCCTACACCATCTAGTGAATAGGAAACATAACATTTCTCATTAAAATGTAACTAACCAAGTTTCATTACACCCTTACACTCCACCGAAGTCATGTTGCTTAAATCCATGCAAGTAAAAGGTTTGGTGGTATTTAGGAGTAGATAATGTTATTAAAAGAAAACCAAGTTTTACTTACTTATCCATTAATTCAATTAAAATATTTTATTTCTTTCTTAAAAACAATCACTCAAATTTGACATAGTTTCATTGCTGTAATTTTTTTTATTTTTGTAAATGATAATAAATAAGTGAATAAGTAGAAGATAGATTAGTTATGAAAGTTTATTACAATCAAATGCTTTGTAAAGCTGAATTGATGATTAAACTCTTTTGTTGAACAGGTATTGTCCATTATTTCAATTTCTTTGCTTGCCGTCCAGAGACCTTCAGACTTTACTCCATCTTTTTTTCTTGGCGTTGTGCAGGTTTGTTTTTTTTACACTTAATTATGAAAAATCAATTGAAACCATTTTGCACTTTAAACTATACTTCAAAATAGATTGATTCAATATGAATATTCAGACGGTTATTGTAACATCCGTCGAAAAACGGGTCTCCAAAACCCGCTTCGTTTATTAATCGAATATTCAGTTATAATTTTCGTTGCGTATTTAATGTTCATATTAATTTTAAACGATACATAACTAATAAACATTGTTAGAATTTTAAACCATAATTAATAAATAATAAAAATTAAGTGAATAAAAAATAAATAGGGCTACCGGGTTTCGAACCCGGGTCAGCCGCTCCAACAAACACACAACATACCACTCCGCCACACGCTTCACTTTGGAATAATACAGAAATAAATAAGACTTAAAGTAAACCTGGATTCAAACCAGGGAATCACCGCGCGCTCAGAAATCGCAATCACCGGAAAATCCGGCAATCCGCGATTTTGGCCAAATCAGTCTTGACTAAAACGCTCAAATTGATGTCGACGTCGGTTATAACCGTTGCCGGCAATCAATTTCCGTCATAACCGACGGAAATCTTAACTCGCGGACTTTGACTCAATTCAGCTTGTTTTCACTATAAATACCCTCTTGAGCACCCTGAGAATCTTTTCGCTCAGAACCACGATCGTTTCCGAAGCTAAATTCATCTCAAAACACGTCGCCGGAGATATTTTACAGTCGCCGGACTTTCACCGGAAAACCGAGACTTACTTCAAATCGGTAAAATTCTCAACTCTTTTGCTTGTAATCCATTATTAGTCATATATTAACTTCAATCCTTCAACCAGAATCTGTCCCAGACTACGCTGCCGGGGAATCCCACACTCGCCGGAATTTCACAGAAACATCAAAGTCTCACTGTCGATCGGTATAATCATCTAAAAACTCTTGTTATCTCTTACTCAGTAACTTAATTTCATAACACAAGAAACTAAACTGTCAAACATTTCACTCAGCCGAGAGTCACAAATCAGAGCCGACGACTCCTGCCGGACATCTGAAGTAAACGCACTGTTTGGTACAATTCTGTTCTTTAATCTCGTTAACTATTACATTCCAACCGATTATAAGTTTTGATAATCGAATTAAACAAGAACAGTCAGGCATCTTTGTTCTGTGTCTTTGGAAACGAAGAAGACGAAGTCAAACATGTGTATAAGTTTAATTAAAACTGAATATTTAACCGGGTTAGACACACAGTCCAGCGGTGGACTGTGTGCACAAACAATGCACACGTCCCGGGTTCAAATCGCATACGTTACCGAATTTCATAATTAAAACCAACATTTTTACAACTGAACCGGATCAAGTCACCGAATGTTAATAAGTATAATTAAATCCATAAGTTAAACAGATATGACACACAGCCCAACTGGTTGGGCTGTGCGTACTCCAACCGAACGTCTCGAGTTCGACTCCGGGTCACTGAAGGCGGGTCGGCCATTTTAAATCATTTTTGAAATAAACTAAATTAGTTAAAGTTAATCAGTATATATATATAATTAAAACAGAGAATATTTCGGGTTAGACACGTAGCTCAGTTGGTAGAGCTGCGTGCACGCGTACGAGAGGTCCCGAGTTCGAACCTCACTCAGCGCATAATTACAAACAATCCGACCGGTCAACGGTCAACGGTCAGAGTCAAAAAGTCAACATTTTTTTATTATTTTTTATTTTATTTAATCAAAAAAATTATTTAAAAATACTTAAAAATAATATTTTTAAAGTTAGAAAATGTCCTTAAACTCACAAAAATAAACCTAAAAATCCTATTTAAGGTTATGAAATAAAAGTATTAGTCTCAAATTAAATCCATTTATTTACCGAACCATTTCGTTATTATTTTAGGTTAGTTTTCCTCGTCGATCAAATCCCAAAACTCGTGCTCATCCAACATCATCAAAGAACGCACCCAATGTGAGTGAATCTCTACAGATTCCCCGTTTTAATCACATTTTGGGGTGTATCATGTGTCGTTTAATTCCTTATTATATTTAAACACTTGTGCATCCATCATATCTGTGATCAAATGTGTATCAATTATGTGTTCAATTGTTGCGTGAATTATGTTTAGATTGAAGTTATCATTTTCAGTGCATGAATTTCATTAGGCCCATCAGCTCCCCGTGGGATACGGGTTGAGTATCAGGTGCCTCATTCGATCGGCTCTGTTTGATTGAGCCTTGATCTCACATACATCATCATTCATGTCATTCGATCAGCTCCGTTTGATTGAGCATTGATCTCAAATAAATCATCATTCATGTCATTCACTCATCCAATGTGGTTTGCGTTTATGCTATATATATGTTTGCTCACATGTGATTATTGCACAAATTTTCAATATTAAATACAGCAAGAAATTAATAACAATGTTTTCTCAAGGTTCACTCGCCAACTTTTGTTGACCCAAAATATCCCCCGTTTTACACATGATACAGGTGATCCAGTTGAGGCAAGAAACACATAGGAAGGCTTAGAAGAATAAATCAGTTTAAGCTTTGGATTGTTTTACTTAGTTTCATTTTCCTTGTAATTGTATGGATTTGATTTGAATATTTAAGTTGTAATTTGAATTTAATAAATATGAAACATTTTAGTAAACATCATGAGCTTTGGTGATAACCCAATTATGCCCCGACTCTTATTCCGCTGCGGGTCGGGGTGTGACAGTTATCGGTGGCTGTTTGGCCAATTTGTATGTCGTGGGCCTCAATCAACTCTCGGATATCGAGATCGACAAGGTTAACAAGCCATACTTGCCATTGGCATCAGGCGAACTTTCGGTTAAAGCAGGGATCCGAATCACCTCTTTGTATGCAATTTTGGTAAGTAAGTTTCCATCCTTTATTTTCTTTCTTTTCTTTTCTACTACTATTGCTATTACTTGTATTTTTATGGCTGCCTTTTGTTATCAATGGTTTAGTACGATTATTAGTATTTTTTTTCTTTGTCTTATATATACTTTATGTTATTTGAATTTTAGACCTTAGAAAATGGTTATTGAATGTAGAGATTTTATTGGGAGGAACCTCTCTATCTCTTGTGATTGAAAAAATGGTTGCCCCTCATCTCATCCTCCAAGACTCTCTGTATGAGTGAGATTTTACTGAGTATGATTGTATGATTATTTGTTAAATTAACAAGTACATAATTCATATTTAGGATATCCATTTTTTATGTGAATCAGGGTTTCTGCCTCGGATGGAGTATTAGATCCTGGCATCTGAAGTTGTGTCTCTTCTTATGGTATGCTGTTGGAACTGCATATTCCGTGCATGTGAGTCTATATTTGTAATTCATATTTTCAACCACATTTCTCATTGCTAGAAACTGGGCATTTATACCATCTTTTCAGTTGTAAAAAATCTCCCTGGGTGATCCAGTTTTACAACCGAATCTCTATGGTCGCAATTGCTCAGTTTTCTAGTTATGTCTAACGTCAAGTTCTCTAGCTCTATATTACATTTGTCTATCTCAAGCTCCGCTGCGTATATATATAGTTACCGTTGCTACGATGGAAAGAGTATCCTATGCTTGTGGCCTTGTGTAGTTGGTTAGTTCAAGGGGTGACCCTTCCTATGTTGTTCCATCTCCATGCTCAGGTTTGTTATCTATAGATATTCTTGAAAAGCTGAATTAATCTTAATGCATATATTGCAATATATTATTTGATTATATCATCAAAGTCAAAGAGGATTTATCAATGAATAAGCTATTAAACAAAGATTAACTTTGCAGACAAACATACCTGGAATGCCACTCTCACTTTCAAAGCATGCCATTTTTGTATTTGGAATCATGGGTATCCATTGCACAGTGTTGGTAATATTTAAGGTACACAAATGTTACAAATCAGAATATTTTTACTGCTAAATAAATGAGTACCCGATGGCTATTAGCGACGGACATAATCCGCCTGTTAGGAATCTTGTAATTTTTTTTAAAAGTGTTTGCGGACAATCGGGATATCATCAGTTTTGCTGGGAACCTATTGCTGTCGGAGAATCCGTTGGTAATCTATTGGTAATTTGTCGCTAAAGTTTCCGGGTCGGTAATCAATCAATAATCAAATATATTTCCGACGAAAATGTCACCGGAGTCATTTGTTTAGTTGTGTTTTCTAGCATTAGTATTGCTTTTATATATATCAAATACTGTATTTTAGGACATTCCTGATGTAGAAGGAGATAAGAGAAATGGATTTTACTCCTTTGCGTCAAAATTCGGCCAACAACGGGTTAGCTATACACTATATATTTACCATAATCGAAATAATCATCCAATGGTTTATTGAGATTTAAAAACAAGTTGGGGTGCTTTTTGTAGGTGTTTTGGATTTGTATTTGGCTTCTTGAACTGATATACGGTGTAGCTATATTAGTAGGATTATCGTCAACCCATTTGTGGATCCGCCCAACAATGGTAACATATATATATATACACATATATTTTAATCATAACGGGTCCCCCTCCCTCGAGTATATATTAGAGTTGAATGGTTATGTATTTATATTATATTTATCTCTGATTTTTGTTAACGAACTCATATTAGCTCAAGATCATGCATATTATAAGTTTTGATTACTTACACTTTACGCATAATATATACATCTTTGTAATTGGTTGATTAAAGCCGTTGTTTTGTGACACAACACAAACCTAAAACGAAATTTGTTCTTTTGGCAACGTCTAAAGGCGTTCACGTCAAGTGGAACCCATTTGTTGATTAAAAGGCTTGGTTTTGTGAGATAGCGCGAACTTAAAATCAAATACCTGAGTTTGACAAAGTCTAAATGCCTTCACGTCAGGTCGAATCCACTTTGAAAAACGGTTTCGTTTCACATTGACATGTTCTACTAATTTAACCATATAATGATGCGTTTGTTAATGGGTGGTATATTTGGGTCAAATCGTGAATACGCATGCAACTAGTCCCGGTTTGAGTTTGGTTATATGTTTACAGATTCAAGTAAAATTTTCAAGCACAATAAATTAATTAAGCCTTGTTCCATCTTATTGTGGTGAATAGGTAATTGCTCATAGCATTCTTGGTTTTATTGTTTGGAGGAAGGCAAACTTGGTAGATCTCAAAAGTGTTGAGGCCACTGAATCATTCTACTTGTTTATTTGGAAGGTATTACTTTTACAATATAGAAAATATATACATATTTTATCAAAAGTATAACATCTTTTTATAATTAAAGTATAACATCTTTTTACATAATTAATTATAAAAATCCACTTTGTTATATTTTCACATCACAAAAAAATGTTTCCTTTTTTACAGTTGTACTACGTGGAGTATTTGCTGGTGCCCATTTTAAGATTCTAAGCATGAAGAAGCTACAATTAATACATATATGCCCTTCAGTTTACTGCTTTAGTTTATCTTTCCAATTTTGTATTTTGTTTTTCCGAGTTTGATATATAATAGTGTATTAACTAGTGTGTTTTGTGTTAATATAAAATCATGTAGTTTTGAATAAACAAACAATATTCAATTATGAATATATGTCTAAAATATTAAGAAAGTAAAATTACAATCAACAAACAAAAATTTTATATAAATTAAACATTAAGTAATGACTCGTTTAGCAGTCAAATAACTTTCATGATCATGATAACTCCCAATCTCCAACCATTATATACTTCCAAGTCATGAAAATAACTTTTCTCAGGTTACTCCATGAGACTTCTTACGTAACTTGTTTATATGTATATTTAGAGCTTTACACAAGAATTCATTGACATTTTTTTCTTTCTTTTACACCAATAAAAAGTGAAATCACTGATGTGTCTTACAACTATTTGCAATGGAAATAAAACAGTCAAAATATATTATTGTTGTTGCAAATTTTTCATATCATGAACTTATGCTTCCACCATATTATAACAAATAGTTAATGTTATACTTTTTCAATAGAAAATTTAATAGAATTTTTTCTCTATACTTGCTAGTCTCTGCTAAAGAAGTTATTGATTCTAGGTTTTTACTAAAAACATTTTTTCGAAAGGAAAATCATATTATGATTAATGAAACTGGCCGGTTTAGTGTTTTTCTTAGGAAAAGAAAAGACAAACTATATGAATGACTCATTATATGTTTTTGGAAATCATTATTTTATGAAGGTAAATTCTATTGAATATATGAATGACGGATCTTTTATTAGAAAAAAAAACATTTTTTTTCTAGTATTTCAAATGAACCAACACGAGATCATGATCAACCCAGCCAATGAACAATAACCATCTGATTCTTTCCCAGATTGACATGCTTATGGATCTCCTCCATTAAATCCCTAGACGAAAACGCGAAGATAGTGGGTAATTTAACTGCGCCATGCACAAAACCGATGCCAAACCACCGAAGTCACCAAGCAAGCCGAGAAAAGATGGTATACCGTCTCCGTGTACTCATCACATAAGATACATGTATCCGATGGGACTGGGATACTCCTCCTTTATAACGCTGTCCTTGTAGATTTTGTTTAACTCCGCTCTACACGCAAAATTATTGCATTTCACTGGCCCTCACTTGCACCATTCCATACAAAATTGTCACTCTAATCCACCTTTCTGCTCAAAAGACTAAAAAGAAAACTACCCCTTTTAAAGTCAGTGGTTGAGGATAACTTAACCAACTATAGGAGGCTGTGTACCCTAAAAAATAAACAATAAGTAACTTTTAACTTTTACATAATTTTCGGTGATAACGACCGTGGATCCGATGAGTGACTAAAGAACATATAAATATAAAAATTAACACTTGTAGGTCTCGTCGTAATCCATCAATAAATTATCGAGGGGCTAAGGTAACGTCGCCATGTTATTATATTAATACAATGCTTAGAGTAAGTTTTGGAGTCATCTAAGATCGAATCATCTCATTGTACACAGGATATTATAAAGTATTAATTGGAAATGTTCGTCTAATCATTTTGGTAATTGTACATGTCACACAATATAATAAAATAACTGATAACTGTACACCTTGTAACAAAAACTAGCTTATTCTTTCCGGTATTTATAGTCATCTAAACGTGTTTTCTTCAGTATCACTTATACAACAGGCAAAATCGATAGTTAGCTACGAGTCATATAACGAAGTAGGTTATCAACGGTTGGAGATAATCGGATTGTCGCCAACATGGACCGCCCTGAAAGCGCGAACAAGAAAATTAATGGAGATGAACATCTACGAAACCGAAAATCAAAATTTCTGGCAAACACTTCCTCTGAATCCTCATGTGATGCACAAGCCGATTTTGTAGCTACTGGTACACAAAGCAATGGAAAATCCGTTGGAGCTATGTTGAATGCTATTTACATATATTCAAGAGTTTATGTTCTTAAAGGGACGGTATAACTTCTATTCCTACAACATCTAGTGACCAGAAAAATGACATTTCCGATAATAATAATAATGTAACTATATTTTCGTCTCTGTGGTTTGTTCATTTTACTATTTCGAGTCAATTTTCAAAATTGTACCAGTTTCCTCCCTGACATGTTAGAAACGTGTCATTTCAGTCAAAAAATTAAAACCCAATTAAGTCACCCAGTTAAGTCACTCAGTTAAGTCCTCCCTGACATCTTACCACTTGATTCCATAGGTGGAGGTTAGTGGGAAGTGGGAGGTGCACCCCCCCCCCCCCCCCCTCAGTTAAGTCCTCCCTGACATTTTACCCGATTTTTTGTCCGAAAATTTTAAAATTATATAGGATCGTCTCCAATTATTTTGCCTAAATACTAATACAGTATATAATTGAGTCCCAAGATTTTCCGCCCCTTCAGAACTTTTGGTCAAGCTCCGCCACTGCTTGATTCCATGTTTTGAGTGACTTAAGTGGGTTTCAATTTTTGGATTGAAATTGCACGTTTCTAATAAATCAGGGAGGATACTTGTGCAATTTTGAAAATTGGCCCGAACTGGCAGAAGCGAACAAACCAGAAAGTTAACTCTATTTTAAAAAATCACTCAAATTTGATATTGTTTCGTTGCTGCAACTTTTTATTATTCATTATTATGAGTAAGTTAATAAATTATATCTAGAAGTTAAATTATTTATGAAAATTTGTTACAATAAAATGTTTTGGGAAGGCTAAATCGATGATTAAACTTTTTTCATTGGTTGAGCAGGTTTTGTCCATTATTTCAATTTCTTTGCTTGCCGTGCAGAGTCTTTCAGACTTAACCCCACCCTTTTTTCTTGGAATTTTGCAGGTTTGTTTTTTCACTTATTATAAACCTTTTTGCACTTTACATTATACATTAAATGAGTTCATTTCAACATGAAAGTTTAGGCGGTTATCGGTGGCTGTTTGGCCAATTTGTACGTTGTGGGCTTTAATCAACTCTCAGATATTGAGATCGACAAGATTAACAAGCCATACTTGCCATTGGCATCCGGGAAACTTTCAGTTAAAGAAGGCATCCGAATCACCTCTTTGTATGCGATATTGGTATGCCAAGTTTCGGTCTTTTTTTCTTCTTCTCTTCTACTACTATTGCTAGTACTTCTAGTTTTATTGCTATCTTTTGTTACTGGTAGTGTAGTATGGTTATTATTGTTATTTTCGCTTTCCTTTTCATTGTCTATACCTTATATTATTTTTGTTTTTACAATGTAAAAGGTTCTTGAACTGGGGTCTTATTGGAACCAACTAGGGGCGTCTCTCATAATTCGGGTGCCCTATGGCATAGGGCCTATGCGACTAGAAAAAGACGAGTCCCTAACTGAAAGTGTGTGTGATATACAATTATACATAGTATCCTTAATGTAACGACAATTGAAACAAAACAAACATAATTTTTAAAGTATCGTAACAAAATGATATATTTTCATATATTTAAATGAATCAGGGGGCTAGTTAGTATTTTTTATGTTTAAATGATTAATTTTAATAACTGCCTTAAATGAGTTTAGATAATTTAAATGGCTAATGAGCTTAGATGGGTTTAAACAAAAAGTTTGTTGGGTTAGTTTCTTAAAAAAGCTTAGTGGGTTAAAATGTTATTTTGCTATAACTATTTACAGGTTTCTGCTTAAATTTTTTCATATATAAATATATTAAACAATTTGAATTTGGGCCCCATACTTGTAATTGAGTAGCCTTTCAATCTCATAGGATAGAGAAAACGTTTACCCTATCTCACTCTCCGGACCTAATTTTATAATCAGATTACACCAAGTACATTTGTTTTCTTGTTAATAACAGGGCCGGCCCATCAATACAACTTGGTAAGGCTCGGGCCTAGGGCCACCAAAAAAATAGGCCTTCGATTTTCTTTTTTTATAAATATTAATATAAGAAAGTTTGTATATTAATTATACTAAGAGATGGTTTACCAGTAACATCAATGTGGTTTGGTGGTAATATAACCATAATGCTTTTGTGGAAACCAAAGTTCGAGTCCCTCAAGCCTCTTTTCTTACCCATTTATTTTGTTAATGAACCTTGAATACAAGTTCCAAGGATGCCCTGTTCTATGATTTACTAAGGGGCTGTTTGTTTACCTATTAATGAGTCTCTTAATGGTTCAGACCTTTTATTGGTTCAACACTTAATGACTCAGACTGTTTGTTTCGTGAGCAGAAGTCTGAATGGTTCAACATTTGTCTCTGGATGGTTAAGTATTATACAGAGTCTGATTGTTTAAAACTCTAATGTGAATTGGTCAGACATTTAACTATTACAGTCGTGTTAAACATTATTACTGCTTAATGGTTCAAAACATCTTACTAGACTCTTACTGATTCAATCTCTTAAATGCTCAGACCTGGTTCAGCACTTAACCATTTAGAAGTTGTCAAACAGCCCCTAAGCATATTATATATATACTATTTAATTTTTATTCTACTAATAAAATTTGATAACACTTTTATCCATGTTTTTGTTAGTTCTCCTTCTCAAATACATAGAAACGTTTAATTCTAGTGAATAGGTAAATTTTTTGGCTACTTAACTTTAGACAATAAGAAATTCTTAACTAACTTTGATTTGATTTGTGTTTTAGATAATCAGATTTATTTGGTTAAGAAAACCATTCTACTTTATAAATATATTAAAATGCTATATAAGTTATTCTTAATAATTTTCGTGCCAAACTGAAGGTGAAAATACAATATAAAAAAACCGAAAAAGGGTCCGGACTTTTACTTAGCTTTGGACTTGCATAAAGTAAAAAATCTTAATATGTTACTATCGACTTGCATAACGTAAAAATTTTAACTTTGTTTGCTTTAAACTGTTTAGTTTATAACTGTCGGTCCCAATCCCGGGTAAAGGAGAAGGGTTTTGTTACTAAATATGTTTAAAAAGGATAATCTTGCAAAAGGCCTCCACTTCTTAGTTCGCTTAGGGTTCAAAAAACGTAGGAACGGCTCTTGTTAATAAATGGATTCATAATTTATATTCTACGCTATCCATTTCTTGTTAATAAATAGATACATAATTTATATTCTATGCTATCCATGTATTTATGTGAATCAGGGTTTCTGCCTGGGATGGAGTGTTAAATCTTGGCATTTAAAGTTGTGTCTCTTCTTCTGGTATACTGTTGGAACTGCATATTCAGTTCATGTGAGTCTTTATTTGTAAAATAGTACCACCAATTCATGCTTTAAACCACGATTCTAACATCAAGTTCTCTAGCTTCATAGCATATTTATCTCAACTCTGGCTGTGTATATTACTAGTTACCTTTACTACGATGGAAAAAGTATCCGGTAGTTGTCGCAATATGCAGTTGGTTATTTCAGGGGGTGACTCTTCCTATGTTGTTTCACCTTCATGCTCAGGTGTATGATCTACACAAATTCTTGAAACTTGAATTAATCTTGATACATATATCCAAATGTATATATATTTTTTGAAAGTTATACAAAGATATATATTTGATTTCATCATTAAAATCAAACAGGATTCATCAATGAATTAATAAACTATTTAACAAAGATGAACTTTACAGACAAACATACCTGGAAGGCCACTCTCACTATCAAAGCATGCCATTTTTGTATTTGGAATCATGGGTATCCACTCGATGGCATTGCTAATATTTAAGGTACACAAATGTTGCAACTTAGCATATTTTTCTAGCATAGATATTATTTCTATATGTTAAATATTGTATTTTAGGACATTCCTGATGTCGAAGGAGATAAGAAACATGGATATCACTCATTTGCGTCAAAATTCGGCAAAAAACGGGTTAGAACCAAACCATTTATCTACCATAAGCTTTCGGTGCCAAGTCGAAATAATCATCCAAGATTTTGTTGAATATTAGAAACATACTGGGGACTTTTTTGCAGGTGTTTTGGGTTTGTATATGGCTTCTTGAACTGATATACGTTGTAGCTATATTAGTAGGACTATCATCAACCCATTTGTGGATCCGGCCAGCAATGGTAACGTACATATATATTCTAATCATAATGGCTATTAGACCCAGTATAATTAGTGATACTTAGAGCTAGTATTATTTAAATTTGGGTTAAATATATAAAACACATAATTACTGTTGGGTTATTCGGTTTGTTCGCGGGTCACACGATTCAGCGCGTTATCAGTGGTCACGGGTACGAATCAAGCAAAATTATCTTGGTTCAAGTTTGCATGAAATAAAGTATGAGTCTCAAGGGTTCACGTGACATTTAATCCGCTACAACTTGGAAGACCAAAAGATTTAATTATGTTTTTTGTTTAGTTTATTTAATAGTCAAATTAGCTAGGCTTGGTAAAAGGGTGTGACTGAATTCTTTGGTGCACGTTTAGTATAAGAAAATTGGGTCATAGCCCATAGGTGTAGTGGCAAGATTTTAGGAAGTATTTGTTTGTTTACATTGGATCTTTGAAGTCAGTGTAGGCAATATATAACTATGTTGTTTTATAATAATAAACACCCCATTTTTCATGCGAGAACTATGCAGTCATTAGTTTACGCTTAGTGAACATATAATCTCATAGCGGTCTCTTATAGCGGTTTCACTGTTAGCGATGCTAAAGGTCGGTATTTGACTGCTATTCTGAAACACGTATAGTGGTCGTAGCACTGCTTTTAATGGGTTTTTTTTGTTTCAGCCCAAAAGCCCATATTATTCAGCTTTTTGTTTGAAATAAACACAACACTAAAGGCCCAAAGCCGACATTAAACCTAAATTGAGGGCTAAAGTTTTCATTCGTTGGATATTGGTTCTTCATCAGTCAACAAAATTAAACGTAAATCTTGAAATCGTTGGACTTCTACTTCCTAATTCGTTGGTGGTTCCTACTAATATTTTGTTGGATATTACTATGAATTTTGATATTACTATTAATATTTCCAAATATATATACACACACATAATTATGAATGATATAAAAATTTCCGTTATACCCTATATATCATATAGCGAACCTTGACCGTTATATCGTTTTGGACAGCTATAACTGCATAGTTCGAGAATAACATAAACCTTTTCATATTCTTTCCATATTTATTTTTCATACTATCTCCGTATAAACACTACATATATACGTGAGTTTTGTAGAGTGTGTATAGTTTATTTAAGGAGGGCCCTAACCAACAATTACACCATAATTTTCACATACATAAGACTATTACTTGGCATCAAAGCCAAGAACTCTCTTTGTATTAAAACAATCATTACCATCGTGTACGTCTCTGTCTCTGAAAGTCGGTCATAATCATTGTTCTTTTTTTATTTGAGCCCGTTTTCTAGTCACAGTCACGATAAATCACTTATGTTGCTGATATCTTCCTCACAAGCAAGGCTATTCTTCATCCTTGCTATTACAACCATCATAGTCTTTAATCCTATCGAATTTCCATCGTTTTTGCTATCGTTGTTGCTGCCATTGTTCATTAGCTAGCGACACCGCCTTTCACATATAGCTTACCACACACAAGTTTCACATACAAAGGTTTTGTATACGAGAAGTCTCGTAAAGTGTCGTACACAAGTTTCGCATACAAAGGTTTCATATACAAGGTGTTGCATACAAAGTTTCGCTTACAGTATGATAGTAATTGCTCCCTTTACATCAACCGAGAGGCAGCTCACAACTCTTAAATGCATATCTTCACTCTTTCTCTCTCTCTAGCCAATTATCGTTATTAGAAATCATGATTGAACCGTTCCTAATTACCAACAAATTGTTTGGTAACATTGTTGGTCCATTATGTCCGAATTGCATCCTTGCCACTACATTTGATCCAACTATTAATGTCATAGTAAATCTAAATTGTCATCTCTGGATTTCGAATGGTGCACATGTTTGCACGATTATTATCTCCACCGTGTCTGATGCATCTTTTGCATATGTTCAAAGAAAAACTAGTCGTGAATTAAGGGACTCCCTCGCTCATGCTTATGCTCCGCAAACTGCCTCATGGGAATACACGCTTAAGACACAACTTTTAAAGCTTAAGATTAAATGAGATGAGACACTAGTCACTATCTAAGACATGGTCTTTTATGTTATCTTTGAATTACATGAGAAATACAATGTTCTCAAATGCATTATACTTGCACGTTCATCTCCGTTGATGCCTGAAGAACTCAATATTTTCTTAGTTATCATGATATATGGTTACAAAGCCATCACAATTGGCTTCTAGATCATCCTCTACTATCCACAATCAGCGATCACAACAACTTAAGCCCAGTATGTTCCTCAGTTTTTTCATAGTTATCATATGCCACAAAATTCTTCCAAGAAAGGAAGTACTGGCTGTAATCCTTTCGCTTGGGCATCTAATCACCATACTATGTATGGTACATGCAAAAATGGGTATTTGTCACAAAACTTCATCATGCACGATCTACTAGCAACCCCACGTGGTACCCAGAGAGAGGAGCTAATAGTCATGTGGCATCAAACTTCGCAAGTCTAGACAATTCTTGACCCATATTTACATAATAGTACCTCTAACTATACGCTACAAAGTTCGCCTTGTTGCAAAATATTTTTCTTCAAACAAGGCTTACGGGGAATATTAGACACAATGTAGCTAGTGATATTTAGAGGTACTATTATGTAAATATGGGTTAAGTATGTAATCATTTCTCTTGTAAAACCTTAATTGTAATTATCAGCACAAAACACACAGTTACGCCATTCTTTACACACACTTAATAGGTTTACTATAGGTCCCCCTCACTCAAGATCCTAGATCTCATTCAACAAGTCCAAATCAAAGCCACATTCCCCAATTGACATGACAATTTATATGGAGTGTATATATCAATGATTAGATTACGGTATCATCATTACAGATATTTCTACGACTATATATATATTAATATTAAATTTGGAAGGTTATATATTTATATTAGTTAGATTTATCTATATGACTTTTGGTAAAGAACTCATATTAGCTTAAGATCATGTACATTAGAAGTTATGATTACTTACACTTTACGCATAGAATATACAATCTTTGTAAAATTTGGTTGATTAAAGTTGTTGTTTGTGACACAACATAGACCTAAAATAAAATTTGTCACAAAGTCTAAATGTGTTCACGTCAGGTCGAACCCACTTGGATAACCCGTTTTATTTGATTGATTAAAGACGTGGTTTTCAGATAAGACACTAACTTAAAACGAAATTCATGTGTTTGGCAAGTCTAAATGCTTTCACGTCAGGTCGGAACTCACTTAGATAAACAATTTGTTTTCGGATTGACATGTTTTACCAATTTATTTTTATAAAACTGTGTTCATCAATGGTTGGTATATTCATGTCACCACACAAATACACATGCAACAAGTGCCAGTTTGAGTTTTGATTATATCTATACAGGTTCAAGTAAAAACTTCAAGCACTGGAAACTAATTGGACCTTATTTCATCTAATGGTGGTGAATAGGTAATTGCTCATGGCATTCTTGCTTTTGTTGTTTGGAGAAAGGCAAACTTGGTAGATCTCAACAGTATAGAGGCCACTGAATCATTCTACATGTTTATGTGGAAGGTATTACTTGTACAATTTAAAAATATATACATATTTTATCAAAAGTATAACTTCTATAACAGGATTAAAGTATGTTATTTACACATTTAATTTAATAGAATAATTGAATTTAATAAAAAAACATTTTTGTTATAATTCAAATCGAATAAAATTGTTTCATCTTTTACAGTTGTACTACGTGGAGTACTTGTTGGTGCCCATATTAAGATTCTAAGCATGAAGAAGATACAAATGTTATGTACCCTTTGTTTTTCTGTTTCAGTTTATCTTTCAAGTTTAGTATTTCTTATTTGGAGGTCCATATATAATATTGTCTTAACCAGTGTGTTTTGTATTATGGATGTATCATCTGGTGAGCATAAAATCATGAAGTTTTTAATAAATACATAATAATAAATTGTGAATATATGTTTGAAATCTACTATATATAATAAATAAAACATTTTCAACATAATCTTCACAAGCCCTAAACAAAAAACCATCTTCCATCACAATCGACGCCACCAAGATTAAGATCTATATATCCACAGCTTCTCACACGCTCTCCCTAATCGACGACCATATCCTTTCGTCACATTTCTTATGAACCCTAAAATTGACAGGTCTTACTTGAATATTGAATTTTTTTATTCAACTGAATTCATTAGATAAGGTTTATTTTTTTATTTTTTATTTTTTTTGCACGGCAAATTTTAGATCACTGACGGACCACTGGAGTATTATCATGTCACAAGCGGAACCACTCGATCATATCCATCTCCATTAGATAAGGTTTATATCCATTTGTTTTCGTGTTTCTCTAACCCTATAAATGATCCATTTCATTATTCAATGTAACGGTTATATATGTTCTAGTCATGGTAACTGAAACACAACCAATTGGAATTGATTATCATTATTAGTAGCTGAATGAAAAATCAACATCTTCTTCAATCTCGATGTAATGCCCCGGAACCCTGAATTTTTAAATTATTAACATGTTTACTGGTGTTATGGGATAAAATAAGTTATTTAACTTAGTGTGAATTTTTAAATTATTAACATATTTAACTTGTGTTATCTATGTGTGTGTTGACAATTTTTGAAGAAGAAAGTGATACAACCCTTAAGTGGGTTAACCTCTAAATAGAAACAGAGAGATAGATAGAAACAAAAATAACTTTCTGCAAATTTTCTTCTTCATTTCACTAAACTCTAATGGATCTTAAATACACAAACAATGCAACTAACTATAAGGGAAACGTACAGCAGCAACGTGGACCACTAGAACATAAAAATGGCATATTCTAAATAAACATGAATGCATGCAAAATAACTGAAACATAATTCAAATAACTGCATGGAGACGTGGGCAATGCATGTCTAGCTTTTGCGGGTTTACTTTCCTTGACCCGTATCAGAAAGCCATCTCAAGAACAAAATTGTGCAATTCAGCCATATCAAGGTCAAATTGGGTGTTGAAACCTTGCATGAACCTTGCATAATTAAGAAATTCTCATAATCTAATCATAATAAACAAACCTAAGGTAAGTTGTAGAATGTCATTTGATGGTGGTTTTTATATTAGAGAATTGTTGAATAATGAAAGTCTTGTATGAATTCTAGCAATTCAACACATACTGATATAGTATTTGTGTATGGAATCACTAGACTAATAAGTATATGGGTGTTGTAACTTTGAATGAATATTCATGAATGGTGTGAAGTGGGTTTACAACAAGGGGATGGACCGGTGATTATTTTTAATCAAATTAGTGTATTAGCTTAAATAACTTGAATTTATATGAAACTTGTTGATTAGTAAGAAAAATAATGGTGCTTGATGCTAGGAATTAGGAAGTTAAGAATGGGATACTTGTACATTGTGCTTTATATATGGTACGCACGCCAAGTGTTTGATGAAATGTTTAATAATATCTGAAATTGTATGCAAGTAATGAGAATATGAATGGAATGTGATAATAATTTAATTGATAGTAAACTAACATGAGTAATGTGTCTTAGATGTAACTCAAACGTGTAGGAGCAACATTTGAATCCAATTGCGTAGTTCACATTTACAACGACGAAAACTCCAAAAATCGTCATGAAATCATTTTACAATGTTAACCTCCAATAAATATGTCTTTAGGTTACCATGTTACTATGCTATAGAGATATAGATATATGATGACAACATTAATTTATTGTGCATGTTTCTAATTTGAGAATTTATCTGCTATCAAAGTAAGATATTCGCAATGAAATTTTCGTAATTTTTTTTGAACGTCAAAGAATCTCACATGTAAACTCACCCTGCTCAGAGCTATTTCTAAGGTCGACTCCTCGACCACCATGAGACCATGCCCCCTGGTGCGCGAGAACCAGATGGAACCCGTAAACCTCCCCCTGGTTAGGTTCGAACCTGGGATTAAAGACCTGATTCGTCTCTTCACCTAGATGTCCCTCGAAAATCCCCAAGCGGGAATTGAACTTATGTCTCCACTAGAGAGAGCAAGTCAATTTACCGCTAGACCAAGTTCTCAGAAGTGAAATTTTCATACTTAGCTAGAAAAGAGGTTATAAAGAGAAAACACTTTTTTTTATTTTTTAAGTAATTTTACTACTTTTGAAAAATATATAACATTTGTATGATTAATATATGGAATAATATATTTTAATAATCCCAACTATTAGTCATTGGCTGGTAACGGTTCCAACTTCAAAACTAACCAGTGGCGATCCCACCTTTTCACATGTTTAAAACCAGTGGACCTTCACTAACAGAAAAGAAAAAGGGAGCAAAAAGAAATTAAGAATCTTTTAGTAAAGATCTATTGATTTACAATATGTGAAAAGTTGTGACTGTCACTGATTATTTTTTAAGTTAGAACCATCACCAGCCAACGGATAATAGTTGGGATTATTAAAATCCATAAGTTATTTGGCGACATTTAGCATTTTCATTTGTACATGTAATACTCTTTGTTTATATATTATCACTTTTTTTAAGAGTAGTTTCAATTTTTAATTATATATAGTTTTTTTATATATATTTATTATTCTAATATTATAATTATAATAAATTATTATTATTATTGTATTTACTTTTAATCTTAAATAATTTAAATTTTTTTAATTTCAACTTTTGATGATATTCTTTTTGTAATATTACCGATGCCGTAACATCGATTTAGGTTTTTTTTATATAAAATGACACTGATTGCCATCTTTGTTTTTTTTTTTGTTAATGTAATATATCATTTTATAAAATTCCAAATGATGATGTGATTATTATTATTATTATTATTATTATTATTATTATTATTATTATTATTATTATTATTATTATCTATGATTTGTTCTATTCGAATGGGTTAAATATAGTTGTTTTTTTATCTTCACAAATCGAACATATACCAAACAACACTACCATATACGTTTATATGGTTTTCTCGATGTAACGGTATAAAATTGGTTGAACGCATAGTCGTATTTGCCATAAAGTATTTTCTGGTATCGTGAGTTGTATTATAAATATTAATTTGGTGACTGGATATTTATTATATTTATAATTTAATAAAATTATAAATATTAATTAAAATCTCCATGTGGTGAATAAAAGAGAAACTCTTAAGTATTGAGTAGAGCTTCTTGATGACATTTAATTAGTTTTATTAGAGTTTTTAAGTCTCTAATTAAGTGACTAATTAAGTGAAACATTTCACTAATCCTTAACTCTTGTACAATTAGTAGGCTATGTGTTTTTTTTGTGACTACAAGAATATTGTATTGCTGACTTCGAGCCGAGCTTTTTTCAAACTTTTTTCGAGCAAGCCTCGAGCCACGGGCTTTTTAAACAACCCTATCCACCACCATCACATCCTTATTTGTTCCATAAGTTCAAACACTAGAATTAACTAGTGTAACCTCGGGCGCGTGAGCCATCTTCGGCAGTACATACTGTTTCGGCTGTTTTACTCTGGGAAACAATCGCGTCGTTTTTAGTAGAAGTGCGAAATCTGTTTTAAGGGAAGCGCGTTGAGCACGTGCCTCAACCAAAATTATCAACGTTTTAGTGTGCTCTTTGTTGCAGTCAAGGAGTATTTTCAAAACTCAAGATGATGAATACTCGAGTCTAGGATGCTATCAAGATTGGTATATATAATTATATTTTATATTCCTTTTATCTAGTTACTGCAACCGGTATTGTACTATGATATTTCCTACGAATAACGAGAGTCTCGTTATTATATATTTTGTTCTTATATTTTATAAAAAGTGAACCTAGTTCCTACATTGGGTGTGGTACTGGTACCGGAACAAATCAGATCGATACCAACCGAACACTGCTAATACCGATACCGGTATTTGTTTTTATAGTTTCAATCGATGTAAAACATGTGCCAATTGCTATGCCGAGTTCCGGTGTAATACTGACATAGGTGACGAATTTTTTTTTACAAAGAAGTCCGTAACTATATATAGGTTGCGTAATTTATCTGAATAACTTTCTCGTTTATCAATGGTGTGTTTTGGTGTTTTACATAGGGAGGTTCCTTATTAGTACAAGGAATAAACATATCTCCTTTCACATGTTCGTGTGATGGACATCGCTTTTAAAAGCAAGATACATATATTCTGTATTTGGACAATTTTTTATTTCACAAAACAAACCCATTAATTTTCTTTCTTGTTGAGATACAAGGTAAATCAAAACGTTTTACATGTACAAAAACACCTACCATTTTAAAGCATGAATATCACCAGGCCACTATTTTCTATAAATATAACCAATCTAAACGATCCCTAAACACATTAACCATTTCTCTAATCATGGCTCCATCAATCTCAACCGGCAACTCAAACTCTCTAAACATTCTTGATTTTGTGGTGAACAAAGGTCATGGAGTGAAAGGCTTAGCAGAGCTGGGACTAAAGACATTACCGCACCAATACATTCAACCTCCAGAAGAGCGGTTTGATACGAGCCTTGAAGATGCAACTCATGACTCCATCCCGCTTATTGATATGACCAGATGTGATGACCCGAAAGTAGCAGAAGCGGTATGTAATGCCGCGCAGAAATGGGGCTTCTTTCAGATGATAAACCATGGTATCCCTATTCATGTTCTTGAGAATGCCAAGGAAGCAACTCGTGGATTTTTTGGGTTGCCTGCTGAAGAAAAGAAGAAATACTCAAAAGAACATTCAGTTACGAATAATGTTCGTTATGGTACAAGCTTTACTCCTGAAGCCGAGAAAGCACTCGAGTGGAAGGATTATCTCAGTCTCTTTTATGTCTCGGATGATGAGGCTGCTTCTTGCTGGCCTCCCATTTGCAGGTAAACTAGTGGTTTTTGTTCATACATACTATAGGTTTTGTATATCATTGCTGATTTGGTGTGTTGAAATATACGGGTGTACATCAAATCGAATAACGAATTTTTCGAATATTTATTTTTTACTTGAATTCGTAGTCGTCTCGGTTAGTATTTGAAACTTGAATTAGAACCGAATTCAAATAAATTCGATTTAATTCAAATTCACCCTAAACAATAACTTATTTTACTTTTATTTTTTCAAAACAACTACAAACTAATTATATTCAACATAAAATATAATAATCTGCAAAATTAATTAACTATAAATATGTTAAAACACCAAAATTTTGAAAATAAGTTGGTTACTGGTAACGATTTAAATTAGGTAAAAATTTAGGAACAAGTAGTATGGGCTATTTGTTAGTAGGTTTGTTAATGTTATGAATAATAAACTTATCACTTATGCATATAGTTCATACTTTGGCCAAGTTTAGTAGTTATATGTGTGTGTATATACATGTATAAAAATTTTATATATAAACTGAATTTGAATTTCGAATCGAATTGAAAATCATAAATTCGTGTTCGATTCGAATATGATTACTAGACTCGAATACGAATCAACTCGAATTTAAACCTTATTAAATTAGAATTTTGAATTTTTCGAATTCGTTCTGAAACCCGTAGTTGAATAGCATTAGAATAATAACTTTTTAAATAACATGATTTACACTATTTTATATATTAAAATACATTATAGGTAACGTCTAAAGTGTTACTTTTAGGTTATTTCTTGTTGTGCACGTTCCAATGTTTAAAATTTAAAGTTGCCCTTTGGAATTTTGGACTTCAATTTCTTTGCAGGAATGAAGCTTTGGAATAAATGAAGAGTTTTGAAACTGTTGTCAAAAAGCTGCTTGAAATACTCATGAACGGGCTAAATGTAAAAGAGATTGACCAAACCAAAGAATCAATTCTAATGGGGTCAAAGAGGATTAATCTTAACTATTATCCCATATGTCCTAACCCTGAGCTCACTTTCGGTGTGGGACGCCATTCAGACGTATCCACACTAACGCTACTCCTTCAAGATGATATCGGGGGCTTTACGTTAGAAACACTGAGAATATGAAATGGATTCATGTCCGTCCAATTAGCGGAGCTTTGGTGATTAATGTTGGAGACACACTTCAGATAATGAGTAACGGGAAGTATAAAAGTGTTGAGCATCGTGTGAGTGCTAATGGAAGTCGTAACAGGATCTCAGTCCCGATGTTTGTTAACCCGAAGGCTATGACATTATCGGACCTCTGCCTGAGGTGCTTCAAAGTGGAGAGAAACCACTCTATAAGCATGTTCTATACTCGGATTATGTCAAGCATTTCTTTAGAAAAGCACATGATGGAAAGGCCACAATTGAGTTTGCCAAGGCATAGCTGGTTTTCCGTGTGAGACAAATCTGTTTTTTTTTCTATATTTCTATCACTAGTATATTTTGTGTTTTACTTTTAAAATAATGCCAGCACCATCCTACTTAGTTTTAATATTTTGTCTCCTTCATTTAAGTGGTTTTTGATTCACCTTTTTAATTTTCGTCTCCTTCTTCATTTAAGTGGTTTTTTATTCACCTTTTTAGAACAATAATATTACATTATTATGGTTTTTTATTCACCTTTTTAGAACAATAATAGTACATTATTACATCTTGTTTTAAACATTGAATAGAAAACATTCATTTAATTTAATATTATTGTTTTTAACATAAAAGGAAGCTTTGTTCACACCAGCCAGCAGTGGCCAAGCTGGGTCGAAAACGTATATACCCAAAATTTTCTATAAGACCGAGGGTCGAAAACGTATATACCCAAAAAAATTTATACGAAAACTACATACACTCCACTACTGAGCGAAAAGTTCGGGGGGTCGATCGCCCGATCCCGCCCTATAGAAGTTGCGCCCCGACCAGCCAGGCTAACAAATACAAACAAAAAGCATACAGAACATACATCATATCACCTAACCTTCTATGGCATTCTTTTAGTTCAATCCCTTAAATATCTTCTCATTCTTGCAGGTCTATATCTTCCATCTAATCGCCATTACAATGCATCTTGTTGCCTTCTTTTTATTCTTCAAAACTTCCATATTCTTCACACTTTAAAGTACCAGCTTAACAGGAGAATGTGAACACAAATTATCCATTTTCCACCATACCCCAATCAACCACCACAATGCTTCACCATCGTCCAAGCAACCAATAAATGGTCCGTATCTTTCGCTATATACCCACAACAAGGGCACATTGACATAATGTTTCCAGTTTGTACACCCCTTTTACTAAGCTCTACCGGTGTCGGTATTCTTCTTTGTACGCTCCTCCACACGAATATATTGACTTTCGGTACCGCCCAATTGCACCATTAAATTGTGGTGTCCGCGTGTTGTTGTGATAAAGTAATTTGGAGGTCTGATCTGACCGCCTTAACTGAAAAGCTGTTGTCCGAATTGCCCACCCCACCCCTCAAAAACCCACGCATCCTTGCCTTGTTTCACTTTACCATTTCAGATTAGTACAAAGAAGCTTAAAAACTCAGCCCATGCCCCTATTGTTGCCGGATGATTAATCCATGCCCCCATCTACACTCCCAAATTACATCATCGCCTAATCTTTTATAATTTTGAGATAACCTAGAGCCTTTTTCCCCACTCAATTTATATAATTGAGGAGAGGAAAAATGGTAGACAATCTCATCAAACAAACTAATTTATCTTTTACTTCCAAACCTTTTTCTGAAAATCTTTTTCGATGTTGCATATATTTTTCCATAAGCCTGTTTTATTTTTTTTATCGGTACCATATTTTTCTTCCATGACTTGGCGTGAATCCCCTTGACAACTTGAGCCCATAATAAGTCACCGTCTTCCTGAAATCTCTACCACCACTTAAATAATAGTGCCAAATTTGTGTCTTTTATACTCCCCAATCCCAAACCTCTTTTTTTCTTAGCGATTCCCATCTTCTCCCAACCCACCCATCGAATTTTATTATTATTTGCTCCCCCACCCACCCATATGAACGTAAGTCTTATTCCAAGTTACAACTCAAGTAAGCATGCTATTTGTTTTTTTTTTTTTTGTATATATATATATATATATATATATAGTGTATAGTGTGAGGTTCATTGGGGAACACTAAAAAAGTGAGGAACAGTGGGAAACCGACTCAAACGAACTCCGATTGGACTCATTCCAGCGGCGTTGAAACTGGCTCGTCGAACCCTAACTAGGATTTCTAAACCCTAAACCCTAAATCCTAACCCCTAAACCCTAAATATATTAGGGTTTGGATTTAGGGTCTTATATTAGAGTTTACCCTTAGGGTTTAGTTTTAGGGTTAATCATTAGCATTTAGGGTTTAGCTTTAGGGTTTAGGGTTTTAGGGTTTAGCTTTTAGGGTTTATAGCTTAGATTTTACGATTTAGCTTAGGTTTTAGCCTTATTTTTTAGCTTTAGGGTTTAGGGTTTATGGGTTATGATTTCAGGTTTAGGGTTAAGAGATCCTAGTTATGGTTCGACGAGCGGGTTCTAACGCCGCTGGAATGAGTCCAATCGGAGTTCGTTTGAGTCGGTTCCCACTGTTCCCCACTTTTTTCGTGTTTCCCAATGAACCTTCCCTATATACATATATAGGGTTGGTTAACGTACAATATTCCTTAACGTATGATGTGTACAAGATGAAATTACGCACGTTATAAAACTCAAAAACCCTAATCACGCATGTTGAAAACCATAATCACGCATGAACATAATCACGCGTGTACAATATCAGAAATCTGCATGGGGTAAAAAACCTTATCACGCATGTTGTAAAACTAATCACGCATGTTATATCTTCACAGCGTACGCAACATACGTTAAGCAAAATTGTACAATACACTTTCACTATACATATATATGTTGATACACGTTAAAATTACTGGAAGCGTTCTCAACGTTGCAAGTGCTTGAGTGCGGGAAAACTATTAAAAGAAAATGAGGGTCCGTTGTACGGATCATTCGGGTCCTAATTTGGCAAACCTAAGATAAACGTGCGGAATCCGTTTGCATAAGCGACCTTGGATACTAGTTTGTTACTTATTAATCACCGTTTCATTTATTAGTAGACGTTACAAATCCTGGAAACATTTGGACAGAGCTTCGCCGTCCATGTTACAAAATCTCTGAATCTTACAAATGAGAACACAAGTCACATATTTATATGAGAACAAGTTCGCCTGGAATGTGCCTGGACAAGTTCGGGCGAACTTGTAACATGTACACTACAAGTTCGGGTGAACTTGTCTCTCAACATACATAAACTTAACGTTTTACTCCTAAACATAGACTCGACGTAGTACGATGACGTAGGCAACAGACATATGCATCAACAGAAAAGTTTATCAGTTACAACTCGCATTAAAGAAGATCTTTAGCAATAATGTGATCTTTAAATCACGATAATTTAATTAAATTGTTAAAAATATAATAATTAGTGTATATAAATTGTATCAATAGAGATCTTTAAAATGAGGCGTTATATTTAATAATTACAAATATAAAGTAATATTCAATAACTTGAAGCAGAGACATCAGAGATCGATAGTGTGTAATGAATTTCATTATTTGTTTAATGAATTATTATGAGATTGATTGAATGGTGAACGTGTGTAATAGATACAAAGGATTGAGGGTGATAATGAGATCGGAGCAGAGGAGTGATAATCTTTTTTATATAGTTATAATAATAATATTTTATTGATTATGTTTTATTTTATTTAAATGAAATTAGATAAATAAGGTAAAAAGACTAAAATACCCTCGGGTGATTCGATTTAACAAAAAAGTTAGTTTTTCTCAAATAACATACCGTGGAAGATTTTGAAACATTAAGTACAGAACTCGTCAAGTTTTGTGCCAAAAGACACCACCTGCAAAAGATGATGCAGATAAAGGACAAAACTTGTAATTTACTCTAAAGTAAATAAATTAAAAGCTCAATACCTCATTTATCTTCTAATTACACCATAATCTATAGTATTAATTAGGATTTTCTATAACCACGTCAATCAGAATTCAGTTTCATATCTACAATATTACAGTTTAACTTTTTTTAACAGCAAATTCTAAATTTTCTAGGATAAATACATCATAACCGGTACTCTACAAGATTTGAACTCTCAAGTTTAATTGTAGAGTGCATCATTTAACCGATAAAAGCGTTACCTTTTTGGTTGCTTCGATGAAAGCACCAATTTTTTAAGCCTCAACTTCAAAACTAACCAGTGGCGATCCCACATTTTCATATGTTGTAAACCAGTGGACCTTTACTAACAGAAAAAGAAAAAGGGAGCAAAAATAAATTAAGAATCTTTTAGTAAAGGTCTATTGATTTACAATATGTGAAAAGTTGTGACTGTTACTGGTTATTTTTTAAGTTAGAACCATCACCGGCCAACGGATAATAGTTGAGATTATTAAAATCCATAAGTTTCTTTTTCTTTGATTTGGCGACATTTAGCATTTTCATTTGTACATGTAATACTCTGTGTTTATATAATTATCACTTTTTGAAGAGTAGTTTCAATTTTTAATTATATATAGTTTTTTATATATATTTATTATTCTAATATTACAATTATAATAAATTATTATTATTGTATTTACTTTTAATCTTAAATAATTTTAATTTTTTTAATTTCAACTTTTGATGATATTCTTTTTGTAATATTACCGATGCCGTAACATCGATTTAGGTTTTTTTTTTATAAAATGACATTGATTACCATCTTTGTTTTTTTTGTTAATGTAATATATCATTTTATAAAATTCCAAATGATGATGTGATTATTATTATTATTATTATTATTATTATTATTATTATATTATTATTATTATTATTATTATTATTATTATTATTATTATTATTATCTATGATTTGTTCTATTCGAATGGGTTAAATATAGTTGTTTTTTTATCTTTACAAATCGAACATATACTAAACAACACTACCGTATACGTTTATATGGTTTTCTCTTCGTTGAACGCAAAGTCGTATTTGCCATAAAGTATTTTCTGGTATCGTGAGTTGTATTATAAATATTAATTTGGTGACTGGATGTTTAATATATTTATAATTTAATAAAATTATAAATATTAATTAAAATCTTCATGTGGTGAATAAAAGAGAAACTCTTCAGTATTGAGTAGAGTTTCTTGATGACATTTAATTAGTTTTACTAGAGTTTTTAAGTCTCTAATTAAGTGACTAATTAAGTGAAACATTTCACTAATCCTTAACTCTTGTACAATTAGTAGGCTATGTGTTTTTTTGTGACTACAAGAATATTGTATTGCTGACTTCGAGCCGAACTTTTTTCGAGCAAGCCTCGAGCCACGGGCTTTTTAAACAACCCTATCCACCACCATCACATCCTTATTTGTTCCATAAGTTCAAACACTACAATTAACTAGTGTAACCTCGGGCGCATGAGCCATCTTCGGCAGTACATACTGCTTCGGCTGTTGAACTCTGGGAAACAATCGCGTCGTTTTTAGTAGAGGTGCGAAATCTGTTTTAAGGGAAGCGTGTTGAGCACGTGCCTCAACCAAAATTATCAACGTTTTAGTGTGCTCTTTGTTACAGTCAAGGAGTATTTTCAAAACTCAAGATGATGAATACTCGAGTCTAGGATGCTATCAAGATTGGTATATATAATTATATTTTATATTCCTTTTATCTAGTTACTGCAACCGGTATTGTACTATGATATTTCCTACGAATAACGAGAGTCTCGTTATTATATATTTTGTTCTTATATTTTATAAAAAGTGAACCTAGTTCCTACATTGGGTGTGGTACTGGTACCGGAACAAATCAGATCGATACCAACCGAACACTGCTAATACCAATACCGGTATTTGTTTTTATAGTTTCAATCGATGTAAAACATATGCCAATTGCTATGCCGAGTTCCGGTATAATACTGACATAGGTGACGAATTTTTTTTACATAGATGTCCGTAACTATATATAGGTTGCGTAATTTATCTGAATAACTTTCTCGTTTATCAATGGTGTGTTTTGGCGTTTTACATAGGGAGGTTCCTTATTAGTACAAGGAATAAACATATCTCCTTTCACATGTTCGTGTGATGGACATCGCTTTTAAAAGCAAGATACATATATTCTGTATTTGGACAATTTTTAATTTCACAAAACAAACCCATTAATTTTCTTTCTTGTTGAGATACAAGGTAAATCAAAACGTTTTACATGTACAAAAACACCTACCATTTTAAAGCATGAATATCACCAGGCCACTATTTTCTATAAATATAACCAATCTAAACGATCCCTAAACACATTAACCATTTCTCTAATCATGGCTCCATCAATCTCAACCGGCAACTCAAACTCTCTAAACATTCTTGATTTTGTGGTGAACAAAGGTCATGGAGTGAAAGGCTTAGCAGAGCTGGGACTAAAGACATTACCGCACCAATACATTCAACCTCCAGAAGAGCGGTTTGATACGAGCCTTGAAGATGCAACTCATGACTCCATCCCGCTTATTGATATGACCAGATGTGATGACCCGAAAGTAGCAGAAGCGGTATGTAATGCCGCGCAGAAATGGGGCTTCTTTCAGATGATAAACCATGGTATCCCTATTCATGTTCTTGAGAATGTCAAGGAAGCAACTCGTGGATTTTTTGGGTTGCCTGCTGAAGAAAAGAAGAAATACTCAAAAGAACATTCAGTTACGAATAATGTTCGTTATGGTACAAGCTTTACTCCTGAAGCCGAGAAAGCACTCGAGTGGAAGGATTATCTCAGTCTCTTTTATGTCTCGGATGATGAGGCTGCTTCTTGCTGGCCTCCCATTTGCAGGTAAACTAGTGGTTTTTGTTCATACATACTATAGGTTTTGTATATCATTGCTGATTTGGTGTGTTGAAATATACGGGTGTACATCGAATCGAATAACGAATTTTTCGAATATTTATTTTTTACTTGAATTCGTAGTCGTCTCGTTAGTATTTGAAACTTGAATTAGAACCGAATTCAAATAAATTCGATTTAATTCAAATTCACCCTAAACAATAACTTTTTTTACTTTTATTTTTTCAAAACTACTACAAACTAATTATATTCAACATAAAATATAATAATCTGCAAAATTAATTAACTATAAATATGTCAAAACACCAAAATTTTGAAAATAAGTTGGTTACTGGTAACGATTTAAATTAGGTAAAAATTTAGGAACAAGTAGTATGGGCTATTTGTTAGTAGGTTTGTTAATGTTATGAATAATAAACTTATCACTTATGCATATAGTTCATACTTTGGCCAAGTTTAGTAGTTATATGTGTGTGTATATACATGTATAAAAATTTTATATATAAACTGAATTTGAATTTCGAATCGAATTGAAAATCATAAATTCGTGTTCGATTCGAATATGATTACTAGACTCGAATACGAATCAACTCGAATTTAAACCTTATTAAATTAGAATTTTGAATTTTTCGAATTCGTTCTGAAACCCGTAGTTGAATAGCATTAGAATAATAACTTTTTAAATAACATGATTTACACTATTTTATATATTAAAATACATTGTAGGTAACGTCTAAAGTGTTACTTTTAGGTTATTTCTTGTTGTGCACGTTCCAATGTTTAAAATTTAAAGTTGCCCTTTGGAATTTTGGACTTCAATTTCTTTGCAGGAATGAAGCTTTGGAATACATGAAGAGTTTTGAAACTGTTGTCAAAAAGCTGCTTGAAATACTCATGAACGGGCTAAATGTAAAAGAGATTGACCAAACCAAAGAATCAATTCTAATGGGGTCAAAGAGGATTAATCTTAACTATTATCCCATATGTCCTAACCCTGAGCTCACTTTCGGTGTGGGACGCCATTCAGACGTATCCACACTAACGCTACTCCTTCAAGATGATATCGGGGGGCTTTACGTTAGAAACACTGAGAATATGAAATGGATTCATGTCTGTCCAATTAGCGGAGCTTTGGTGATTAATGTTGGAGACACACTTCAGATAATGAGTAACGGGAAGTATAAAAGTGTTGAGCATCGTGTGAGTGCTAATGGAAGTCGTAACAGGATCTCAGTCCCGATGTTTGTTAACCCGAAGGCTAGTGACATTATCGGACCTCTGCCTGAGGTGCTTCAAAGTGGAGAGAAACCACTCTATAAGCATGTTCTATACTCGGATTATGTCAAGCATTTCTTTAGAAAAGCACATGATGGAAAGGCCACAATTGAGTTTGCCAAGGCATAGCTGGTTTTCCGTGTGAGACAAATCTGTTTTTTTTTCTATATTTCTATCACTAGTATATTTTGTGTTTTACTTTTAAAATAATGCCAGCACCATCCTACTTAGTTTTAATATTTTGTCTCCTTCATTTAAGTGGTTTTTGATTCACCTTTTTAATTTTCGTCTCCTTTTCATTTAAGTGGTTTTTTATTCACCTTTTTAGAACAATAATATTACATTATTATGGTTTTTTATTCACCTTTTTAGAACAATAATAGTACATTATTACATCTTGTTTTAAACATTGAATAGAAAACATTCATTTAATTTAATATTATTGTTTTTAACATAAAAGGAAGCTTTGTTCACACCAGCCAGCAGTGGCCAAGCTGGGTCGAAAACGTATATACCCAAAATTTTCTATAAGACCGAGGGGTCGAAAACGTATATACCCAAAAAAATTTATACGAAAACTACATACACTCCACTACTGAGCGAAAAGTTCGGGGGGTCGATCGCCCGATCCCGCCCTATAGAAGTTGCGCCCCGACCAGCCAGGCTAACAAATACAAACAAAAAGCATACAGAACATACATCATATCACCTAACCTTCTATGGCATTCTTTTAGTTCAATCCCTTAAATATCTTCTCATTCTTGCAGGTCTATATCTTCCATCTAATCGCCATTACAATGCATCTTGTTGCCTTCTTTTTATTCTTCAAAACTTCCATATTCTTCACACTTTAAAGTACCAGCTTAACAGGAGAATGTGAACACAAATTATCCATTTTCCACCATACCCCAATCAACCACCACAATGCTTCACCATCGTCCAAGCAACCAATAAATGGTCCGTATCTTTCGCTATATACCCACAACAAGGGCACATTGACATAATGTTTCCAGTTTGTACACCCCTTTTACTAAGCTCTACCGGTGTCGGTATTCTTCTTTGTACGCTCCTCCACACGAATATATTGACTTTCGGTACCGCCCAATTGCACCATTAAATTGTGGTGTCCGCGTGTTGTTGTGATAAAGTAATTTGGAGGTCTGATCTGACCGCCTTAACTGAAAAGCTGTTGTCCGAATTGCCCACCCCACCCCTCAAAAACCCACGCATCCTTGCCTTGTTTCACTTTACCATTTCAGATTAGTACAAAGAAGCTTAAAAACTCAGCCCATGCCCCTATTGTTGCCGGATGATTAATCCATGCCCCCATCTACACTCCCAAATTACATCATCGCCTAATCTTTTATAATTTTGAGATAACCTAGAGCCTTTTTCCCCACTCAATTTATATAATTGAGGAGAGGAAAAATGGTAGACAATCTCATCAAACAAACTAATTTATCTTTTACTTCCAAACCTTTTTCTGAAAATCTTTTTCGATGTTGCATATATTTTTCCATAAGCCTGTTTTATTTTTTTTATCGGTACCATATTTTTCTTCCATGACTTGGCGTGAATCCCCTTGACAACTTGAGCCCATAATAAGTCACCGTCTTCCTGAAATCTCTACCACCACTTAAATAATAGTGCCAAATTTGTGTCTTTTATACTCCCCAATCCCAAACCTCTTTTTTTCTTAGCGATTCCCATCTTCTCCCAACCCACCCATCGAATCTTATTATTATTTGCTCCCCCACCCACCCATATGAACGTAAGTCTTATTCCAAGTTACAACTCAAGTAAGCATGCTATTTGTTTTTTTTTTTTTTGTATATATATATATATATATATATATATATATAGTGTATAGTGTGAGGTTCATTGGGGAACACTAAAAAAGTGAGGAACAGTGGGAAACCGACTCAAACGAACTCCGATTGGACTCATTCCAGCGGCGTTGAAACTGGCTCGTCGAACCCTAACTAGGATTTCTAAACCCTAAACCCTAAATCCTAACCCCTAAACCCTAAATATATTAGGGTTTGGATTTAGGGTCTTATATTAGAGTTTACCCTTAGGGTTTAGTTTTAGGGTTAATCATTAGCATTTAGGGTTTAGCTTTAGGGTTTAGGGTTTTAGGGTTTAGCTTTTAGGGTTTATAGCTTAGATTTTACGATTTAGCTTAGGTTTTAGCCTTATTTTTTAGCTTTAGGGTTTAGGGTTTATGGGTTATGATTTCAGGTTTAGGGTTAAGAGATCCTAGTTATGGTTCGACGAGCGGGTTCTAACGCCGCTGGAATGAGTCCAATCGGAGTTCGTTTGAGTCGGTTCCCACTGTTCCCCACTTTTTTCGTGTTTCCCAATGAACCTTCCCTATATACATATATATAGGGTTGGTTAACGTACAATATTCCTTAACGTATGATGTGTACAAGATGAAATTACGCACGTTATAAAACTCAAAAACCCTAATCACGCATGTTGAAAACCATAATCACGCATGAACATAATCACGCGTGTACAATATCAGAAATCTGCATGGGGTAAAAAACCTTATCACGCATGTTGTAAAACTAATCACGCATGTTATACCTTCACAGCGTACGCAACATACGTTAAGCAAAATTGTACAATACACTTTCACTATACATATATATGTTGATACACGTTAAAATTACTGGAAGCGTTCTCAACGTTGCAAGTGCTTGAGTGCGGGAAAACTATTAAAAGAAAATGAGGGTCCGTTGTACGGATCATTCGTGTCCTAATTTGGCAAACCTAAGATAAACGTGCGGAATCCGATTGCATAAGCGACCTTGGATACTAGTTTGTTACTTATTAATCACCGTTTCATTTATTAGTAGACGTTACAAATCCTGGAAACATTTGGACAGAGCTTCACCGTCCAAGTTACAAAATCTCTGAATCTTATAAATGAGAACACAAGTCACATATTTATATGAGAACAAGTTCGCCTGGAATGTGCCTGGACAAGTTCGGGCGAACTTGTAACATGTACACTACAAGTTCGGGTGAACTTGTCTCTCAACATACATAAACTTAACGTTTTAGTCCTAAACATAGACTCGACGTAGTACGATGACGTAGGCAACAGACGTAGGCAACAGACATATGCATCAACAGAAAAGTTTATCAGTTACAACTCGCATTAAAGAAGATCTTTAGCGATAATGTGATCTTTAAATCACTGCCTTAATAGTTTTTTGATAATTTAATTAAATTGTTAAAAATATAATAATTAGTGTATATAAATTGTATCAATAGAGATCTTTAAAATGAGGCGTGATATTTAATAATTACAAATATAAAGTAATATTTAATAACTTGAAGCAGAGACATCAGAGATCGATAGTGTGTAATGAATTTCATTATTTGTTTTATGAATTATTATGAGATTGATTGAATGGTGAACGTGTGTAATAGATACAAAGGATTGAGGGTGATAATGAAGCAGAGACATCAGAGATCGATAGTGTGTAATGAATTTCATTATTTGTTTAATGAATTATTATGAGATTGATTGAATGGTGAACGTGTGTAATAGATACAAAGGATTGAGGGTGATAATGAGATCGGAGCAGAGGAGTGATAATCTTTTTTATATAGTTAATAATAATATTTTATTGATTCTGTTTTATTTTATTTAAATGAAATTAGATAAATAAGGTAAAAAGACTAAAATACCCTCGGGTGATTAGATTTAACAAAAAGTTAGTTTTTCTCAAATGACATATCGTGGAAGATTTTGAAACATTAAGTACAGAACTCGTCAAGTTTTGCGCCAAAAGACACCACCTGCAAAAGATGACGTAGATAAAGGACAAAACTTGTAATTTACTCTAAAGTAAATAAACTAAAAGCTAAATACCTCATTTATCTTCTAATTACACCATAATCTATAGTATTAATTAGGATTTTCTATAACCACGTCAATCAGAATTCAGTTTCATATCTACGATATTACAGTTTAACTTTTTTTAACAGCAAATTCTAAATTTTCTAGGATAAATACATCATAACCCGTACTCTACAAGATTTAAACTCTCAAGTTTTGATTGTAGAGCGCATCATTTAACCGATAAAAGCGTTACCTTTTTGGTTGCTTCGATGAAAGCACCAATTTTTTAAGCCTCAAACACAAATGTAAAGAAGAGGTGAACATACTACCGACTCTAAATGATTTACATGTTTGAAACATTAATGTTGGTTTGGTAGAATGTAAGCTCTGTGGTGATTACGAGGAATCAATGACCATCTCCTTACCTTCTGTTATTTCGCTACTCTTGTCTGGTAAGCCATTACGGGTTGGAGTTTCCGCCAATATGTGTCATTTCTATCAGAGACTTGCTTATGGTCCACAAGGGTCTTTAGAAAGGGCATCGGATCAAGAAGGTTATTCAAAGGATTATGTTGGAAAATTAGTGAATGGATATTTAGTTAATTTATAATTAAGTGAAATTTAATTACTAATTAAACTTATCATATGGTGAAACTCTTAAGTAGAGCTTTAATGATGACATTTGATTAGTTTTATTAGAGTTTAAGTCTATAATTATTAAGACTCTTAACTCTTGATATGGTGAAACTCTTGAGTAGAGTTTTATTGATGTCATTTAATGAGTTTTATTAGAGTTTAAGTATATAATTATAGAGACTCTTTAACTCTTTAAAAGACTATTGGATATATAGAACACTATGTGCTTCATATGAAAAGTACACTAGAGAAATACCAGAGATATGATACAAGAAAAATTCATGAATACATGGAGAGTTCTTAGAAAAGATAAAATACTTGAAGACCCATGTGTTGTGTACTAGAGATATATGTTTTCTCTATACAATTTCATCGCCTTCGTATCATAATTTTCCACTAGTTCTAACACTATAATTTTATCTGGTGTAACCTCGAGCGCGTGGCCATCTCCGGCAGTACATACTGCTTCGACTGTTATATCCTGAGAGACAGACGCGTCGTCTTTGGTAGATGTGTGAAATCTGTTTTAAGGGAAGCGTGTTGAACACGTGCCTCAACCAAAATCGTCAACGTTTTAGTGTGCTTATTATTGCAGTCAAGGAGTATTTTTCCAGACTCAAGATGATGAATACTCGAGTCTAAGATGCTATCAAATGTGTGTGAAGGACCCACCAGAGATGCTCCGTGAATCAAGATTGGTATATATAAGTATATTTTGTATTCTTTTTTTCTAGTTACTGCAACCGGTATTGTATATGATATCTTCTACAAATAACGAGAGTCTCGTTAGTATATATTTTGTAATTATATTTTATAAAAGGTGAACCTAGTTCCTACAAACTTAAAACATATTTCATGAGATTGTTGCTACAATCTTAAAACCTTATTATAAGGAATTTGGGTTCACGAAAAGATTTATAATAAAAAAATTTAGAGATTATGATCTTCTAAATATGTTATGTTTGGGAAATACGTATGTAGTACAAATTGTTGTGTTTGGATTTATTGAGATTGTGATACAATCTTAAATCCTATACCATGGTACAAAACAAATAGTAAACATTTAATTGCATATGTATGCATTAAAAACAATGAGAAATAGTTTATTTTATAAACCTTGTCCTTGGAAAACGTTTTATGTAAACGTTCGATTCTATAATGTGCACGTTATAACATTTTTTTTCTAACATGCGTAGTAAGACTAGACAATATAAACCGTTTGATATTTTGGGTTTTGATAAACTCTAATTGATATTATTAATATTGTACATTGCAAAACTAATGAAATATTTTAAAATTATTTTTAAAACAAAGTTTTGCATAGTTTTTAGAATTCGGATGGTTGCTACTCTTGCTAGAAGTAGCATTTGTTGAACAAAGTAACAATCTCGTGAATATTATTTGGTAGAAAACAACTTGGTGCTGTTGTGAACAAATTTAGTTTTAAAGTTTACTACTTAAATGTAGCCTTTGTAACAACTTAGTGTTGTTTTGAACAGACTTGTCCAAGTTTAAAGTTTAATATAAAATGGGAACTTGTACTTACAAGTGCATGGAGTCTTATTGAGAGAGTACCTCAAGACATGCCATCGGACGATATCGTTGAAAAGATTTCGGTCAGATTATAAAGTGTTGAAGATAAAAACACTTTGATATTTGATGTTTACATATCGTCTGTGCTTTTGTTTAAATTTCAAAAGTGTTTGGCACTTATGATTTAGTTTCCAATGTATTTTATTGTTTTGTGTTCAATATCTTCAGATAACACATGCAAGTTTTTACAAGGAAATAAATCACGAATGTTTGTGACGTATAAATTTATTTTTTTAAAGTAATTATAAGTCAAGTATACATTGTTTAAAAGAATATGGTTTTAAATGGATAGTACATGAACATAATTGGACATAAACAACTTGAGAGTTATTGCATTGACTAAAATTCAAAGACGAAACATCAAATGTATAACCACATCATGAGAGAATAATGAACGAACGTACTCAGTGTATTGAGATGAAATACACAAACAAGATCCATGTTGACATACTCCGTTAGAAGTGATTAGAAAATTCACAAATTTGAATTCTAACGTATGAAAGAAAAGATACTATATGTTATTGTATATCTGATAAATCTTGCGAGATTTGTTCCGAGTGATCTATAGGAGATACGTCTACCACTTGATTATTGTTAGGACTATATGAAGATTTGATATTCGTTTGGGAGAGCATCCTAAGTATGCATATCTCCTAATGAATAACAATAGATGTGTACAAATCACTTATGGAAAAATTATGAATGCCATGTTGTTGAGTGCCGATCTAGTTTACTCTATCTCACACATAATATGACTGTAGACGAGGAACATTAATCTTGTCGGTGATGAATGTGTTCGCCAAGTGACTTGGATTAAGGCTTATGTTTAAGTCCTTATGAGTCAATGGTAAAACGTTGGAGATCAAATGTAAACAAGTTATGTTCCTTAATTAGATGATAAAAATTAGCTATCTGCTATATACAATAATTTGTGAGACCTTCCTAAGTATTGATGTTTTAGGATTATGAATAAGTCTCATTATTTTGTCTTAACAAAGGATGAATGTTGCAAAGTGATATTATGATATCTTTAGGGTTGTGAAGAATCAGAATGAGGCATCTTCTATTCACATGCTAAAGTATTATAGTCTAAAGCATGCTAGACTAGTACTTGGTTAATTATAGGTCTTGACAGAGACTAATTAACTCTAAACATTCAAAAGTGTATGAACACAAAAAGAATTTGTGTACAGACAAAGTTGAGGGAGAATTTTCATTCATTATAAGGAAAAGACATGTAACTTTGAAGAGTGTGTTCGAAAAGTTAATGAGGAGAACTCATTGTCTAAGCTTATTCTAGATGTTAAATGAGAATTATTCTAAGTTCGTGATAAACTTATGACAATGGCATGTGTTGCTTTGGTCAGCTCGGAAGCTTATGTAAGCTAATGCAATATGAGTTGAATTCACTGATACAATGATGTTGATTCATATGTGTATAAATGTCGTCATAAGTGAAGTTACGAAAATGTTGATCAAATGGCAAGAATTGTGGGGGATGATTTATTTAGAAACAACCCTATAAGGGTATGTAGAAATGTTTTTCATTATCCCATCTAGATGATATCCTATAACACTTAAATGTGGGGGTGTCTTGCATTTGTATCATAAAAGTTTGGCAACATATTTTTGTCATTCTAACATGTATAATATCATGGTAAATCAGATTTAACAAACATTTCCCACCAAGATCATGCTTCTAATCAGAACCTTATGATTAAACACGCATACATATTCTATAAATCATCAAATCACATAAACTACTAAGAATCTTGTTTATAAGCAAACCCCAGACTCCATGCATTCATGTATTCATAAAATCACAACCAAGAACATAATCTACACACATATGAACATGAACTACAAGTGAGAGAGAGATATATATATATATATATATTACCGAGAGAGATAGAAGTCGCGAGGGAGGGATGGTTGCGAGGGAGATGATGATGTAGAATCGGCTGTGAGTCTACGTTGTAGAGATGGAAACAAGAGAGGGGGAGAGCCGTATGGGGTTAGAGCTGGTTAGGGTTGGGATAATATAAACTAATTATATTTTTTTTGTTTACTACATTACATATCTAGTCCTCCAAGTTCCAAAAACTTGAAACATAACACATTTAGTCCCCCAAGTTTCTAAACTTTAAAATTGTATAGAAAGTTAACCAAGTAACTTTGGTGTATGTACAAGACTAGTCCCACTAGTTTGTATTAGTTCTGTTTGTTATAATTTACAAGTGTGACACAAAGCTTGTACGAATGCTCTATAAATCACAAAGGTTTAACTGAAAAAAGTTAATGGTGTTAGCCCGAAAATGCGAGTTGTCACAGGCACGGTAACAAACCCAACCAATACCGATCGAGTCCTCCCGCATAATGAACTCGCTGCAACGCACGAGCATCACTATGTAGTTATTCTAAATTGGGAAATGGGATTTGTTGCATACTCAATAATATACTAGTGATAGTTAATAGAAAAAAAGAGAAATAAGTACATTTTTAATTAACGTAGAAGGATTGATAAAATAATTAGAGCATTCACATCCCTTCCTCTATCTTTATTTTTATAAGTAAATGAAAAATTAATATCTTTTCTCTCTACTTTTCAAGTAAATAATATTTTTGTACATTTATCATTATCTTTTTCTCTCTACTTCACTCACAACCACTTTCAATAAATATTAAAATATTAATGGGGGTGAACAATGTCCCAATAAATTTACAGATGAATAGTAACATTTTCTCTCTCTTTCACTTGCAACCACTTTTTATAATATGTAAAACTCACTCACATAAAATTAGACGAAGGGATATGAATGCTCTTATAATAAACATTGAAGGCATCTTCATATTAATTATTTAGTTTCAACTTGTTTAAATTACAACAAAAACGATTATACACGAATAAAATATACAAATAGTAAATTTAGCGGTATAATTTGGTAAGGATAAGATATAGGCAAACCTTAGATTGATTGTTTCCAAAGAGACCACTAACATCACAACCAAAAGTATGCAGACAATCAAATTTAAAAAAAAAAAATAAGTATATGGAGCTACCAAATAACAAGAAAGTGGTGGAAGAATAGCATAGTAGAGTACGAACAGAGAGAAAAATTAAAACATATAAAAAGATCATAAAATCACATATAGCCATGGATACAAAAGCGCTGTTACATGCAAAAGCCACCTAAATTATATAAAAATCTAAGCCTTGTAAAATAAAGCTAAGATACATAAGTACCCATTTCTATAAATCTCAAACCATAATTCTATGTTTTCAAGAACCTTTATCTTAGACCATGTATTTATAGAGATGCAACTCTAACAAATCATGTCGGGTCTGTTCATCCCCAGCTCAATTTGGATCTGCCTCTACTCTATTCCCCTCTGTTATTAAGTTCTCCACTGCTTTAATTCGTGTAGTCGTCTGCCTCCTATTCACATGTTTAAGCCATCTAAATCTCTCTTCTTTTAGCTTATCATATATACTAATCAATCCTAACATTTCCATAAATACTTTCTTTCTTATACGGTCTAACCTTGTGTGCCCACACATTCACCTTAGCATCCTCATCTATGCTACCTTCATCTTACACGTTTGTGTCTTCTTGATGGTCCAGCAATTTGTCTTATATAGTATCGTAGGTCTAATTGAAACTAGACAAAATTTCTCATTTGATCTAGTAGAAAACCTCTTGTTGCACAATACTTGAGTGGTTTCTCTCCACCTACGCCAATCAACGTGGATGTATTAGGCTACGTCACTATCTATCCTCGCATCCATTTGTACAAACGATCTTAAATACTTGAACTTAGCTTCTTGCGAAACCACTTGGCCTTTGATAGTGATGTGAGTGCCCTGGTTATCAACTCGCAACACCGAAATCATAGTAAAAATACTCGGTCTTAGAACGACTAATCCTTAAGCCTATACTCAATCAGTCCTCTAACCTCGCATTGAAGTTCTGTCTAGTCTTAGCAACTAAAACCATATGATTTGGAAAAAGCATTACTACGTGACTGTCTCTTGAATCAACCTTGACAACTCATCCAGGACTACTCCAACGTAACGCAAACCCTAGGTGGAGTCTACCTTCACATGGGAGAAACCAGACTCCTTACAGGCGCATAAGCACTAGTTTCAGACCTAAAATACATATCTATGGTTATATTTATATACTTCCCCGAAACCCCTCTACTCTATAAAGTATCCCAAATCGGTAAATCAATAAACTAGATACAATTTAAAATTCAAACACTATGTTTTGTTAAGAAAACCTTGAGTACAGAACGTAGCCGTTTCCCGTTTTTAACAATTTAACATGGTGGCAAACTAGATATACTGATTAATTTGTGTTTGTATTAAATTGTGCATATATTTTAGAGTAAATTGCACAAAACGTCCTTTAAGTTTCACCAATCTTGCTGGTTTCAGCCTTAATCTTTAAAAGTTGCCAAAACCAGCCTTTAAGATTAATTTTGTTGCAGGTTTCATCCTTTATCACTAACCCAGTTATTAAATCACGTTAAATGGCCTCACATGCATAGCATGTGAGGTTAAAACCGTCTTTTCATCTCTCTCTCTCCACTTTCTTGAAGCTGCTGCAAAAGCAAAACAGTGAGTAATGGTTCTGTATATTGTTTGCATAGCTGACTGCAAAAGCATAAGATACCTACCATAGCCACTTCCAGAAACCACAAGATTTAGGGGCCTTCTTACGCCTGCTGCTGTTTAAAAGTATAAAAGTTTAATGAGAACTACAAAGAAGGAAAGCAAATAATGAAGGTTGGTGCCTTACACAGTGAGTAATGGTTCTGGATTGGTGACCACATAATCAGCTACCCTGTAAACCAGGTTCCTCAAAGTTAAATGGTTGGATAGCAGGAAAGGATGAACACTTACTCTTTAAAGGACGCCGCTGCATTTACTCTATTTTTTATCAACCCAGCCGCTGCATTCCAAGTCACCTTCATTTATTGGAGATAAAAAATTAATTTATCCTGGAAAGAAGCTGTCAAGACCGTAGCCCCGTCAACTAATGCCACTGGGTATGATTTTCTTTGTCGGAAGTTCTTATTACTAAAATTACCTTTTTGCAATTATCATCAGTTCATCACAAATATTTTTTTTTCTTTTTTGAAACAGAGTGAAACATGCAGGTGGCACTACAAATGGTTCAGGCAACTATGCAAACAAACGAGGGCGTGGTGGAGGCGGCAGTCAGCTAGTGCACAGGGCTTTTGAGGGTATTTCACATGGCAGCAGAGGTGGCGGCGGTGGCCAAGGTAGGGGTGGGGGAGACGTGGGCGTGGGAGAGGAAGGGGGTATCATTAACCTTTTTTTTCTTCGCGAAACCATTCGGTCGCTAAATGAACATTTAACCATCTCATCTTGTATGGTAGTTTCACAGGCTTTCTTGAGTATAGCTGTACCCAAACAAGTTCAGTTTAGCCCAGGAAAATAATGAGAAATAGACGTTTTAAACACGATTCAATCCAACGCCTTTGTCGTCGGTTGATGATGCGAGGTGGTGGTGGTTGTGGCAGATCTAGATGGAGGCGGAGGTGTTGTGTGACGATTCGGATGGAGGTGGTGGTGTGGCGGATCTGGATGGAGGCGATGTGTTGGTGTGGTGCGATTCAATCCAACGCCTTTGTCGTCGGTTGATGATGCGAGGTGGTGGTGGTTGTGGCAGATCTAGATGGAGGCGGAGGTGTTGTGACACGATTCGGATGGAGGTGGTGGTGTGGCGGATCTGGATGGAGGCGATGTGTTGGTGTGGTGCGATTCAATCCAACGCCTTTGTCGTCGGTTGATGATGCGAGGTGGTGGTGGTTGTGGCAGATCTAGATGGAGGCGGAGGTGTTGTGTGACGATTCGGATGGAGGTGGTGGTGTGGCGGATCTGGATGGAGGCGATGTGTTGGTGTGGTGGATGTAGATGGAGGCGGTGATGAGTGGTGGATTTGGATGGTTCTGTTGTTGCAGACAATTCATAGAGGGAGAGAGAGGGGGGCATGGATATATTAATTGAGTAAATTACACAAAACGTCCTTTAAGTATGAAATAGACGGTTTTACCCTCACATGGCTTGCATGTGATGCCATTTAACGTGATTTAATAACTGGGTTAGTGATAAAGGATGAAACCTGCAACAAAATTAATCTTAAAGGCTGGTTTTGGCAACTTTTAAAGATTAAGGCTGAAACCAGCAAGATTGGTGAAACTTAAAGGACGTTTGGTGCAATTTACTCTATATTTTATAAGTATGAGGGAATTAGATGATTCTCATATTTTTTTGAGTTATGACCATGGTTACTATCATGAAACATAGGATGATATTATCAAGTATCAATATTGCATGGACCGTCTTTACATGACTATTACATGACAGCAACTTAACATTTTTAATTACATAATAGAAGAAACTTAGATTATAGCACCATCAGTATTGGATTTCGTATATGTTTACACATATCAAAATTTATAAGAAATGATTGGGTTGCATTAATTTTACAACAAAAATTTTACAAAAAATTTGCGTAACAAAAAATAAGACATGATTGGATTTCGTATGTCTTGTTATAGCACCAACAGTTACTTCTAAACGTTTAAATAGTTAGTAATAAAGACCATCCTTCACACTAAAATTTTTGTTTACACATATCAAAATTTATAATACGCGTTTTAAAATTTATGCTACACATATTGAACTATATGCTACACAACTCGTAATTCACTCTACACATCTCGTAATTTATCCTACACTTTAAATTAAATGTTTTCTTCTTTGAAAATATAATTTTTTTTTTGAAAATAAGTTACAAGTTTTATGTAATTAGCTATTAAAAAAGATTATCAATTAATGATTTATCTAAGTTTACCAATATACTCTTACATTAATATTAAATACAAAAATTAAATGAAGTCAAATTATGGATTTTTATTGGTTGGAATTTCTTCTTTTTTATTCTTACAAAAAATTTCTTTTCATTTCAACACTCCACTTATATAACATGTACGACAAATATTAAGTAACTCAGGGTTTATTTTTTAACAACATTTTTTATACCTAATATCATAGCACTTGTAACAATTTTGGTTGGGGAGAGAAAACATACATTATATGACTAAACTATTAGGTCTTGGACAAATAAACCAAGTTAGGTTGGCTAAAATCAAATTACTTAGTTTAAGTATTAAGTGCAAATGTTTAAAAACCAATATTGCTGATCAGGAAGAGATGTCGATATTACGAAGACCTTGAGTGATTTATCAATAATATCTTCATACTATTAACTTAATTACTTAGATGTTATCACGTTATCAGATATTATATTATTTATTAAAATTATAATTATAATTATAATAAATAATAGTAATATAAATAAAATAAATATAATATAATATAATATAATGATAATAAATTCATTTTATTTTAAAATTAAAAACTAGAAGGCTAGGAATAGTGTTTTTTCTATCATATAACAGCTTCCCATTGGCTTTCTTTTTTTCCCCTTTTATGTGATGTTAATATCGTTTAAATACATATGGTGTTGATAACTTGATGTGTTTTAGAATTTGGTAGTTTTCTTTAAACTTTTAAATACATATGGTGTTGATAACTTGATGTGTTTTAGAATTTGGTAGTTTTCTTTAAACTTTATTTGTCATCAATTGTTGAAGGGATCTTTTTGAAGAGAAAATGGATGATGGGGCTGTGGAATTTGTATTATTTTGATTGGAATTTATATGCCATATTAGAATTCACAACCAAACGTGTTTTCTTTTTCCAACCATCACATCAAGTAATGCTATAAGAATGATACTGATTTTGTACAACTGGTCAAAAAATCTAAAAGTATACAAAGGTATAGAAACTTCTTGGTGATGTTAAATCTTAGTGAGTAAATAAATAAAAGTTATTTTCTTGAAGTGTAATAATTGATTTGGATCATTAATAAAGAAAATTAACAGTTAGTATTGAGGCGATGAAAGATAAATCTGCTAGTTATACAAGACTTAAAGACAAAATCGCAGTATACGTCCTTTACCTTTACATAAAATTGCATTACACGTCCTTTATGTTTAAAAGTTTCGGTGCATGTCCTTTACGTTTATTTTTGTTGCACTGCACGTCCTTTACCACAAATCTAGTTAGTTTTCTTAGTTAACCTAATTACATACCTAGCACACGTTGGGCAAAATAGTCATTTTAATCCCCTAACTTGTATAACGACTCTTTCAAAATTAATATGCTACATCGATGATCTATATAAACTTCTATAACCATGTTTTCTCAATTTATATATGTATGTATGCGTAAGAAAATGCATATGAAACAAACCGATTATGGAATGTATGTTTAGCAAACATGTTTTGCAAGTATTTTCGCATACAAGATCTATATTAGGCATAATCATGATGAAAATGTTGATAAAAACATTCACTTACTTTGTAAACACTAGGCATAATCATGATGAAGATGTTATATCTTGATCTTGACCATGATATAACTTATTTACATTAAATTCAGTTAATAGCATTTACAAATGACATTAAATTCATTTAATAGCATTTAGAAATGAATATTTATGAGATCATTTTAGATCTAAGACTGTTGACATGTGGCGGAGGGGGTTCACCCGGAGGAGAATGGCTGGCTTGGGTTTTTTTTTTTTTTTGGAGGAGGGGGGTGGGGTGGTGTGGCTTGGGCCGGCGTGGCCAGCCATGTCTGTGTGTATATATATATATATATATATATATATATATATATATTTAACTAAATAAATTTTCATTTAATAAGAAAATAATTATAATAAACTACATAAAATTAATAATAAAACGTAAAATAAAAATACATCAATTATTCATGTTATACTTTCGCAAGATCACGTTTTTTATCTCCAACGTCAATACGTCATTGTCAATGGCTCGCGGGAAAGGTGATCGATATTCGTGGCAAGAAACTTCATATCCACAAGTTTTTGCTTCTCATATGCCTATTTTTGCTTTTGTATTTGGGTCGGGCTAGGTGACGGGTTCTCTTGGAAAGCGTAGGGGTTGGTCGGGTCGAATGGTCGGTTGTATGGGTTCATTATAAAAATATGTAGATTTGAAGGTGAATGGTAGAGGTGCGGTAAAATTTTTAAAAAGATGGTTAGTATTTATAGGGTAAAATTTAATATATTTTTTAAACTAGTCGTTGGGGGTAACGGCTACCCCCAACGGATATATATAGCCAGCCACATCATCCCCCCAAGACCGCCCATGTAAGGCCGATAACCCACGCCAGCGCGGCAACGCTGGCTCGGTGTGGCTGCAGCAGCGTTGCTTTGCTAGCTACGCCCCCAAACCCGCCCCACACCCCGCGGTCTGTAAATATATTCATAATCATTTAATTTTTGTGAAACATATTTAGTTATAAAAGTTGTATATTATAAATAATCGTTCTTATGTTGAACATTAGATAATCAAAACTAGAAGTGGCAAAACCAGCTCATCTATTCCATTTTGGGTTAATATTGGTATTTTAAATTTTAAGATTTGTTAAGATGGATAAAACAAAATTAGTCACTAGGTTAGGATGTGTTAAAAAGTGATGGATAAAAAAAAGTCAGTATCAGTATGACATAAAACCCAAGCGGATCAGGATGTGTATAAGACAAAATCACTAAATTAATAACTATTCGTAGATATCTCTTCACAACTGTGACTTCATTAATCGACGCAGCAGTACTCTCCCGTCGTTCTTCGTTTAAAAATAATAAAATATTTTAAATAATAAAAAAATAAAAATAATCAAAAAAATCAAAGATAGTAAAATATCAAAAAAATTTAAAAATCTAAACAATAAAATTTTAAAAAAATCTAAAAAATTCAAAACAAATCCAAAAAAATAAAAATAAAAAAATCTGAAAATTACTAAAAATAAAAAAAATCTTGAACAATATTAAAAAAATACTTAAAAATTTAAAAAATTTCAAAAAATTAAAAATATTAGTAAGTACAAAAAATACTAAAACAAAAAAAGTAAAAATATCAAGAGTTTTAAAAACAAAAAAACTAAAAAAATCAAAAAAAAATATAAAAAAAATCTAAAACTCTAAAAAATTCTTAAAAAATAAAAAATTGGAAAAAAAAATCTAAAAATCTAAACATTGAAAAAAAAATTAAAATTCTTTAAATACTAAAAAATCATAAAATTAAAAAAATAAAAAATTATATTTTTAAATTTTTTAGAATATTTTTTAGATTTTTTAATTTAAGACGTTATTTAGTTTTTAGATTTTTTAATTTTTTAGTTGTTTTTTAATTATTTTATATATTTTATGATTATATATCTTTTACAAATTTTAAGATTTTTTAGGAATTTTAAATTTTTTTTTACTTAAAAATTTACATTTTTTATTCTTTTAGTTGGTTTTTATTTGTAACATCCGTCAAAAACGGATTTTACCAAACCCGCTCCGTTTATTAACCGAACAATCAGTTTAAAATTTCGTATCGTATTTAATGCCCAAATTAATTTTAAACTATACATAATTAATTATTATATTGGAATATAATTTGTTTTTGAAAAATTGTTAAAAATAATGAAATAAAAATAAAATGGTTCTGCCGGGTTTCGAACCCGGGTCAGTCAATCGGTTCAGCAAAGTCTTATCGCACACACACTCAACCACTGCGCCACTAGTGTTCTTTGTTAATTATTAGAATCAATTAATTCATATCATGATTCTCGAATTCAAAACCGGCGCCCAAATTGCAGTCGTCGGAAATCCCGGCGATCTCGCGAGATTGGACGGTTTCTTCAAGTCTTAACGTAAACATTTAAACCCACATCGGTTATAACTGACGCCTGAACCCGCGACACAAACTATAACCGCCGGAGAATTTCTAACCGACGAATCAAGTCGGAAATCGGACCAAATTCATCGATGACCTGCCTTATAAATACCCGCTCAAACCTCTGCAAGCTTTTTCGCTCAAGACCGCACCTTTACCCGACGTAATTTCACTCGCCGGAAAACTTCTGCACATCGCCGGAAAACCGAACCCGTCACTTCTGAGCCTTACTGAACCCCCTGAGCTTACACCGAAGTCACCCACATCCTTTTCAAGCTTGCTGAAGACTCTCTGCCGCAAGACACACGACGCCGGAATCTTTTGCTGTCACCGGAGTTCTGCCGGAGAAACAGAGAAGTCCAGTCGGTATACCTTACGCTTAAATCTTTCATTCTTTTTACATATCTCATCTGTAATTAACCTCAAAACACTAAAGAACACGATTAAAACATCGAACCAGTCGGACTTCCGATTCTGGTTAAATTCAACGAAGAAGACGAAGTTCCAGTTGTGTATAAGTATAATTAAAATCAAGTTATAACTCGGGTTAGACACACAGTCCAGCGGTGGACTGTGTGCACAATAAACACGTAAACGTCTCGAGTTCGAATCTTGTCCCACGCATGCTGCCTTAATAAAAATGTCCTTTTTTTTGTTAACCGAACCGGAGTCACCGCTGTTACATGTTAAGTTTATTAATAACCGGAATAATAACCAAGTTAGACACACAGTCCAGTGGTGGACTGTGTGAACGTTTAAACACACGTCACGAGTTCGAGTCCGGTCTACTGCACCGATTCGGACAATTATCTAACTTTTTAAAATAAGACAGAAATGGAAATGTTTAGTTTGTATATAAGTATAATAAAAATCGGTTTATATAACAAGTTAAACACACAGTCCAGCGGTGGATTGTGTGTTAACTCAACCTACAGGTCCCGGGTTCGAGACCTGTGGAGCGCACCGAGTCACTGATTAAAATCTTTTTAGAAATAAGCTGATTTTCGGATTAATCTAATTAATATATAAATATAATTAAAAACAGAAATATTTCGGGTTAGACACGTAGCTCAGTTGATAGAGCTGCGTGCACGCGTACGGGAGGTCTCGGGTTCGAGCCTCACTCAGCGCACACTTACACGCATACGAACCGGTCAAACAGTCAAGGTCAATGGTCAACGGTCAACGGTCAACGGTCAAAAAAGTCAATTTTTTTATTATTTTTATTTATTTATTTTAATTAAAAATCAATTAAAAATACTTAAAAATAACATTTTTAAGGTTAGAAAATAGCCTTAAACTCACAAAAATACACCCAACAATCCTACTAAAATGGATTAATAAAATCCGTTTACTTACCGAACCATAATGCTATTTATCTAGGTTAATTTCACTCGTAGTTAAAACCACTTCGCGTGCATTCAACATCATCAACCGAACGCACCCCCTGTGAGTGAATCTTACAACTCCCCCTTTTAATTACACGTTTTGGGGTGTGTCATGTGTCACAAAATAATTAACTCGTTTATTTAAACTTGTGCCATACCATATCGTGATCTAAACTTAGATTGTTTATATTGTTGTGATTATGTATTTCATTTTGTCAACTTATATGAAATTCATTCATTAAGCCCATCAGTTCCTCGTGGGAGACGAGTTGAGCAACGCGTGCCTCAAAAACAATCCATTATTGTTCATGTGTGTATTATTGAGTTTATATTGTTGGTAGTTATGTCTTTCATATTATCATGGTTATGCAATTCATTCATTAGGCCCATCAGTTCCTCGTGAGAGACGAGTTGAGCAACGGGTGCCTCTAAACGATCCATTATTGTTCATGTGTGTATTGTTTAATATTAAATTGATTTATGAATAAGTTTACATATATTTTTACTCATGTGTGGTTGTGCACTTTATTTCATAATCAATTAAATAATACTTGTTCAAATGTTTTCCATAGGATTCACTCGCCAACTTTTTGTTGATCCAAAAAGCCTTTTACACATGATACAGGTGAACAGGATGAAGCAAGGAAAACATAGGAAATGCCTTAGAAGAAAACAATGAAGCCTAGATTGATATTTAGGACATGTTGTAATATTGATTGTAATTTTCCATTAAAGTGTATTAATGAATATGAAACGTTAAAATAAATGTCATGAGCTTTGATGATAACCCAATCATGCCCCGATCACCTTTTCCGCTGCGGGTCGGGGTGTGACAGATTGGTATCAGAGCCATGACTATAGGGATATATGATAGGTTATTAGACCCTTAGAGCCTATACTATAGTCTGCCTAAATTTTAATTGATTAGGTGGTTACATACAAACTTGTGATATTTATTTGTTTCATATTTGTTTATATTTACAATCAAACATACATACTTACATACACATTCATTATACATATTTCAATGTTCATATATTCAAATCATTTTCATACTCTCATTATTCAAAGATTTTGTTGCAATTTTCAAATCTCATCAAAGTAAGTTCTGCGACGGGCATGTAGTAACTGGAAGGGTACAAGTACCGGTAGTCGGAACGTCCTGTCTAGGTTGGCATTCGTATAAATCCAATATAACGGACCAGTTTGCCTACCTGGGGACCAACGATAAGAGTACGAAGGACCTATTAGGCCAAAGCATGCCACACCAAACGTCGTTCGAACTAACCCACTTTGAGGTGTCACCGTGTCTACACCTGGACACATTCCGAATACCATACGTTGTATACATATTTCTCGATTTTCTCCGGGTTTTAGTGTACGCAACCAGGCTAACACATGCGAACCATATGAAAAACCCGGTATTCATGGGGGCCCACATGATTACGAAGGTGAAGTATGGCGGCATGTAGGGCCTAATGGCGAGCAAAGCCCAAGACATCCTATGGATGTAGTAGATTTATTTTTCTATAATTATTTTATGAATGTTCATTCCTGAATGCGACCCATGATCCCAAAAGCATCCAACTCATACTCTTGACATGTATTCCTTGTAGATGTCTTCTAACCACGCCCGTAGGAAGATGAGAGCAGGAAAAGCCCGCGAACGCATGGCTGCCCTAATCGCACAACAAATGGCTGCCGTAATACCCAACATTGTAATCCAAGTCCAACAAGCACTTACCGCTAATCCTGCCAATCAAGAAAACCAAAACATTATCAACTCTCCCCCAATTACCACTAAATGCACCTACAAGCATTTCAAATCATGCGACCCTCTGAAATACAAAGGGACTGAAGGTGTCACTGCTCTCCTCCATTAGTTTGAAGAGATGGAGAACACTTTTCTAAATTGCGATTGCCCCGATGATCGCAAAGTGCGATATGCTACCGGTCGATTATATGGGATAGCACTTACTTGGTGGAACACAGAGAAGGCCAAACGAGGTGTGGAAGATGCTATGACCTTAACTTTGAACGAATTGAAGGAAATCATGACCAGACGATTTTGCCCAAGGAGCGAAATCAAGAAATTAGAAGATGAATTTTATTCGTTGAAGCAAAAGGAAGGAGACCACACCACATACAACAAAAGATTCCTCGAGTTACATCAAATGGTTCCCAACATGTTCACTCCCCTCTACCGTTTGATCGAGCACTACATTCGTGGTCTTCCGTCAAAGATTCAAGACTCTGTAATAAGTACCACGCCTGCAACTTTGGAAGCAGCAATGGAGCTAGCAACAGAGCTCACCGAGAACCGAATCCAGAACAAAGACTTCAAGGAGGAAAAGAAGAAGGATAAAGCATCGACTGAAACCTCCGACCACACCCAAACCGAATCCCCTTCTCAACCCAATTCTAAGAGAAAAAGAGACGGGCAACTTTTCGCTACTATCCAACGAAATCAACCAATTTCACACGCCATACCCATCCAAGCTATCCCAATCACTCAAGTGGCACCCAACTCAACTTACCCAAATAAGAAACCATATCTTGGACCTCACCCTTGATGCAACAACTGTTTTTATCACCATCCCCTTACCTTACCTTGTCGACTATGTGCAACTTGTGGACGCTATGGTCATTTGAGCAAGGTTTGCCGCACCTTTCAAAACCAAATCTTTCCCCCTACTCAAAACATGGTCCAAACCTATCAACAACCCCAATACCCCATGTTCCCACATGTTCGAGCTTGTTTCAATTGTGGCGACCCTACCCACTTTAGAAACACGTGCCCTCGATTGGTTAACATCATAAACGCTCAAGCCCAATCAAACCCAGTTAACCAAGTAAACCAAGAAAACCCAACCGCTAGGCCACCAGCAAGAGGAAGAGTCTTCAACATCAACGCCAATCCTGTCGAAGATAATGACGGCCCAAACGAAGATACCCAACTAGTCCTCTTCACCGAAAATCCAGATTCAACTCAAATCGTTTAGTTTTATGTTTTTCTTTATCACATAGAACCAATCATAACTTAAGGATAAAGCCAATGGGAATTTGACAAGAATATGGTGGATACGCCGAGGGTACTTCCTATATATAAGTATTCTTGTCAAAGGATCAGAAGCATTATCTGGCGGTTATGAGAGGTTCCATGTGTAAACCGTTTGAGTAATTATTGTTTATTATTTTCAGTACATTCAATACGATCGGCTCCATTTGATTGAGCCTTGATCGCACAGACATTTTCATTATCAGTATTTTGTGGTTGTTGTGTTTGTAGTAGAGTCACATAGAACTAATCATAACTTGTGGATAAAGTCAATGAAAATTTGACAAGAATATGGTGGATACGCCGCTGGTACTTCCTATATATAAGTATTCTTGTCAAATGATCGGAGGCATTATCAGGCGGTTATGAGAGGTTCCATGTATAGGTTGTTTGTGTGATTGTTGTTTAGATTAAGTTTATTATTTTCAGTACATGCAATACGATCGGCTCCGTTTGATTGAGCCTTGATCGCACAGACATTTTCATTTTCAGTACATGCAATACGATCGGCTCCGTTTGATTGAGCCTTGATCGCACAGACATTTTCATTATCAGTATTTTGTGGTTGTTGTGTTTGTAGTAGAGTCACATAGAACTAATCGTAACTTGTGGATAAAGTCAATGAATATTTGACAAGAATATGGTGGATACGCCGCTGGTACTTCCTATATATAAGTATTCTTGTCAAATGATTGGAGGCATTATCAGGCGGTTATGAGAGGTTCCATGTATAGGCTGTTTGTGTGATTGTTGTTTAGATTAAGTTTATTATTTTCAGTACATGCAATACGATCGGCTCCGCTTGATTGAGCCTTGATCGCACAGACATTTTCACTTTCAGTACATGCAATACGATCGGCTCCGTTTGATTGAGACTTGATCGCACAGACATTTTTTCATTTTCAGTATTTTGTGTTTGTTGTATTGGTTGTAGAGTCACATAGGACTAATCATAATTCACTGATAAAACCAATGAAAATTTGACGAGAATATGGTGGATACGCCGCTGGTACTTCCTATATATAAGTATTCTTGTCAAAGGATCAGAGGCATTGTCAGACGGTTATGAGAAGTTCTATGTAGGATTTAGTAGTTTCTTGGTAACTAATCATAACTTGTGGATAAAACCAATGAAAATTTGGCAAGAATATGGTGGATACGCCGCTGGTACTTCCTATATATAAGTATTCTTGCCAAAGGATCGGAGGCATTATCAGGCGGTTATGAGAAGTTCCATGTAGGATTTAGTATTGCCCTGGGTTAAAATTTGTGTTACATTTATATCATCTCGCTATTTAAAGAAATTGGATTGTGTTCCATTTCTACATAAACTAACCTCTCCATCATAACAAACGAGAGAGGAACTGTCACCATTCAAACATATATGCTATCAGAATGTGGATTCAAATATTAGCTGTTGTGTTTATTTATGTTCTATAGTCATAGAACCAATCATAACTTACTGATAAAACCAATGAAAATTTGACAAGAATATGGTGGATACACCGCTGGTACTTCCTATATATAAGTATTCTTGTCAAAGGATCAGAGGTATTGTTAGATGGTTATTAGAAGTTCCATGTAGGTTGTAGTATTAGAAGTTTTGCCTTAGGATATAACCATATCCTTCCAAACATATCCAAACTCTTATGCATGATATCATATTTAGCGAATCAATTCTGCTTATCAATACTTTTACAGTAGGCAACAAAAAACGATTCCTGTAATAGGGTACTTAACCCTTACAAGGGACGTTACCGCTTCAAACAAAAATTTAAACTCTTACTTTTCTTCTAAGTATGTAACTGTCAAACTAAACACCATCATTCTTTTAGTCAAATATATCACTACTTAAATTTTGGGACGAAATTTCTAAAAAGCAGGGGATACTGTAACATCCGTCAAAAACGGATTTTACCAAACCCGCTCCGTTTATTAACCGAACAAACAGTTTAAAATTTCGTGGCGTATTTAGTGCCCAAATTAATTTTAAACGATACATAATTAATTATTATATTGGAATATATAATTTGTTTTTGAAAAATTGTTAAAAATAATGAAATAAAAATAAAATGGTTCTGCCGGGTTTCGAACCCGGTTCAGTCAACCGGTTCAGCAAAGTCTTATCGCACACACACTCAACCACTGCGCCACTAGTGTTCTTTGTTAATTATTAGAATCAATTAATTCATATCATGATTCTCGAATTCAAAACCGGCGCCCAAATTGCAGTCGTCGGAAATCCCGGCGATCTCGCGAGATTGGACGGTTTCTTCAAGTCTTAACGTAAACATTTAAACCCACATCGGTTATAACCTACGCCTGAACCCGCGACACAAACTATAACCGCCGGAGAATTTATAACCGACGAATCAAGTCGGAAATCGGACCAAATTCATCGATGACCTGCCTTATAAATACCCGCTCAAACCTCTGCAAGCTTTTTCGCTCAAGACCGCACCTTTACCCGACGTAATTTCACTCGCCGGAAAACTTCTGCACATCGCCGGAAAACCGAACCCGTCACTTCTGAGCCTTACTGAACCCCCTGAGCTTACACCGAAGTCACCCACATCCTTTTCAAGCTTGCTGAAGACTCTCTGCAGCAAGACACACGACGCCGGAGTCTTTTGCTGTCACCGGAGTTCTGCCGGAGAAACAGAGAAGTCCAGTCGGTATACCTTACGCTTAAATCTTTCATTCTTTTTACATATCTCATCTGTAATTAACCTCAAAACACTAAAGAACACGATTAAAACATCGAACCAGTCGGACTTCCGATTCTGGTTAAATTCAACGAAGAAGACGAAGTTCCAGTTGTGTATAAGTATAATTAAAATCAAGTTATAACTCGGGTTAGACACACAGTCCAGCGGTGGACTGTGTGCACAATAAACACGTAAACGTCTCGAGTTCGAATCTTGTCCCACGCATGCTGCCTTAATAAAAATGTCCTTTTTTTTGTTAACCGAACCGGAGTCACCGCTGTTACATGTTAAGTTTATTAATAACCGGAATAATAACCAAGTTAGACACACAGTCCAGTGGTGGACTGTGTGAACGTTTAAACACACGTCACGAGTTCGAGTCCGGTCTACTGCACCGATTCGGACAATTATCTAACTTTTTAAAATAAGACAGAAATGGAAATGTTTAGTTTGTATATAAGTATAATAAAAATCGGTTTATATAACAAGTTAAAAACACAGTCCAGCGGTGGACTGTGTGTTAACTCAACCCACAGGTCCCGGGTTCGAGACCTGTGGAGTGCACCGAGTCACTGATTAAAATCTTTTTAGAAATAAGCTGATTTTCGGATTAATCTAATTAATATATAAATATAATTAAAAACAGAAATATTTCGGATTAGACACGTAGCTCAGTTGATAGAGCTGCGTGCACGCGTACGGGAGGTCTCGGGTTCGAGCCTCACTCAGCGCACACTTACACGCATACGAACCGGTCAAACAGTCAAGGTCAATGGTCAACGGTCAACGGTCAACGGTCAACGGTCAAAAAAGTCAATTTTTATTATTATTTTTATTTATTTATTTTAATTAAAAATCAATTAAAAATACTTAAAAATAACATTTTTAAGGTTAGAAAATAGCCTTAAACTCACAAAAATACACCCAACAATCCTACTAAAATGGATTAATAAAATCCGTTTACTTACCGAACCGTAATGCTATTTATCTAGGTTAATTTCACTCGTGGTTAAAACCATTTCGCGTGCATTCAACATCATCAACCGAACGCACCCACTGTGAGTGAATCTTACAACTCCCCCTTTTAATTACACGTTTTGGGGTGTGTCATGTGTCACAAAATAATTAACTCGTTTATTTAAACTTGTGCCATACCATATCGTGATCTAAACTTAGATTGTTTATATTGTTGTGATTATGTATTTCATTTTGTCAACTTATATGAAATTCATTTATTAAGCCAATCAGTTCCTCGTGGGAGACGAGTTGAGCAACGCGTGCCTCAAAACCAATCCATTATTGTTCATGTGTGTATTATTGAGTTTATATTGTTGGTAGTTATGTCTTTCATATTATCATGGTTATGCAATTCATTCATTAGGCCCATCAGTTACTCGTGAGAGACGAGTTGAGCAACGCGTGCCTCTAAACGATCAATTATTGTTCATGTGTGTATTGTTTAATATTAAATTGATTTATGAATAAGTTTACATCTATTTTTACTTATGTGTGGTTGTGCACTTTATTTCATAATCAATTAAATAATACTTGTTCAAATGTTTTCCATAGGATTCACTCGCCAACTTTTTGTTGATCCAAAAACCCTTTTACACATGATACAGGTGAACAGGATGAAGCAAGGAAAACATAGGAAATGCCTTAGAAGAAAACAATGAAGCCTAGATTGATATTTAGGACATGTTGTAATATTGATTGTAATTTTCCATTAAAGTGTATTAATGAATATGAAACGTTAAAACAAATGTCATGAGCTTTGATGATAACCCAATCATGCCCCGATCACCTTTTCCGCTGCGGGTCGGGATGTGACATTATTTTTATTTTTTGAAATTTTTAATTTTTTTTATTTTTTATAAATACTTTTTTGATTTCTAGAACTTTTTTATTTTTTGAATTTTTTTTATGTTTTTATTTTTTTCTTTTGAAATTTTTAATATTTTTTTGATTTTTTAGGATTTTTTATTTTGTTTTTTATTTTTTTAGAATTTTTTGACTTTTTATAAATTTTTGAATTTTTACAATTTTTTAATTTTTAGTTTTTTTAGATTTTTATTTTTCTTTCAAATTTTTTGATTTTTATATTTTTTTACTTTTAAAGTTTGTTTATTTTTAGAATTTTTAGAATTTTTTTAGAATTTTTAGATATTTTAAAATTTTTCTGACATTTTTTATTTTTGTGAATTTTTTACAATTTTTTAATTTTTTTTCTAGGAATTTTATTTTTTTTGGATATTTGAAGTTTAATTTTTTTAGATATTTTTTAAGAAATTTTTTGATTCTTTTAGAATTTAATATTTTATATATTTTATTATTTTTTATTTTATTTTTTTTCAATTTTTTAATTATTTTTCCATCACCTCTTTAACTAAACCAATATTAACCTAAACCCATCTTGACTCATTACCCATCCGACCTTTTTTAAAAAGGGTTATTGGATTTTATCATATCAACTATTGAGTATTGGCCGCTGTCACCCCAGCCATCAATTTGATTCCCAGCACTCTCAACTTAACACTTTATGTGTTGTATCTTAACACTTTGTGTGTTGTGTCATCTCGTAGATGAACATTTCTTAGTGTTTGACGTGTGTTGTTGGTTATATTAGGCTAACACTTTATGAATTACTAATTACTACAGGTGCATATGCTTCTAAAAGACAAAAGGGGAGCTAAAAACCACTCAACACGCATAGTGTTAAGTTGGGAGTGGTGAGAGCCAAAGTGATAGTTGAGATTGACAACAGTCAATGCCTATTAGTTAAGTGATAAAATCCAATAACCTTTTTTTAAAAAAATACTCATCCTGACATATACCCATATTGATCCATTACCCAAACTCATCCAACTTGTCCACTTTACCACCACTAATCAAAACTCACTAACAAAATATGTTCAAATGAAAATAATGTGATGAAGTTCAAATGTAAAGCATAACGATAAATAATAACTCACTGGCCGGGTGATACTTACTGACTTACTGTGAAGTCGTTTAACGGATTTTGCAAAAACATGTATAACCTTTTCTAAGACCGACTCTACAATGTTCTAAACTCAAATTAATCATCATCGTCATACTCAGTAAATCTCATCAATAACAACTCTAAGGTAGGGTCTGAGCAGGTAAAATGTAGACAATCTTAAATCTACCTCATAAGAATAAAGAGGTTGCTTACACTTACAGTGAAACCCCTGACTCGGATACAAGACTTGAAAGATATCGAATAAAAAAAGAAATCCAAAAATTTGTTAGGTCTAAAAAAATAATTAAGGAACTTACAAAAAGGTATAAATTTCTACTAAACATGGTCTAACAAAAATAAGTTGGGACATTTTTTCAAGAAAAAAAAAGATATGTAATATTAATTAACAAATTGAAGAAAAAAAAAGATATGCAATATTAATTAATTAACAAATAAAGTGTAAACGTGTATTAAATGCAGACAAAAAATCTTGGTAACGAAACATGTACAAATGAAAATCACTTCTCTACTTCTCTTTTTAAAATGAAAATGAAAATCACTTGATGAATGACAACTTACCAAATTTTGTGCGACACCTTACATGAAGATTTTTCAATTTAAAAATGAAGAACGTGACACCAATGTTTTAAAAACCGGTATTTTAATCATATCGGATTAGACTTAGAAACGGTTTCAACCAGTTGAACCGGGTTGTACCGGACGCGGTTTAACTGTGTTGACTAATTAACTCTAAAAATCTATAAAATATAATTTCAACTCAAAAAATAATCCAAAACTACATCATTTCATAATAAAAAAAATCCAAAAGTTAATCCGTAATAAAAAATATCCAAAAGTTCATGATTATATACCCATTATATAGCAATTAGTAAACACTATAACAACTAACAGCATGAATGATTGAACAAAAGTTTAAAGTCGGTAAACTTGGATGATCAGTTGATTAACTTAATTTGAACAACCCAATTATTTTCTATCTTTGAGTGAGGAAGAAGTTTGATCGATGTGTACTGTCAATTGTGGGCGCTAAGTTTTACACTTTAACTAAGAAGGTAAAAGTCCCATTTTTAGGCACCTAAAAATTAAAAGTTCAAAATTTTGACCTTTGGCCGATATAAACCGGTACCGGTATACCGGTTTAAACCGTATAACCTAATTTACCTGCGATACAACTTCTTTGCCATTTCCTTAATTTACTGGTATGATTCGTGTCGGCCAAGCATCCGCATCTGTTTAACCGGTTCAATCGGCCGGTTTAAACCGGTTTTTAAAACACTGCGTGACACCACTACTAGTCTCTCTCTCCCTCCCTTCCTCTCTATAATGAAAAGAATCATTAATATTTTTCAAATAAGAAACGAAAGGAGTAAAACTGTATTTTTTGTTATTGTGGTTTGATCAGTTTTGCAACTTTGATCCATAAAGTTTTTTTTCGGCCATATCTTGGTTATTCAAATTTGAAAATCTTACCCTTTACATCAACTTTGTTAACCTGTCCATTTTAACCCTTTAAACGAGGAGCACATATGTCCATTTAATAAGTCTTAAAATGAAAAAAAAGTAAGAAGAAATGTATGAAAGACAAAGTTTCTCCTCATTTACTGAAAAGTTGGACAGGGTTAATGAAGTAGACGAAAGTGGCAAGATTTTCAAAGCTGAAGAACGAGCCATGCAAACAAGTGGGAAAGGCGATAAAGAACGAACCTAAAATGGTTTAGGCTCTGATACACTTGTTAAACAACAAGTGGATATCACGAGCCTAGGAACACACCGCTTGAACAACTTATTAAACTCTTTTCTTATTATTAATCAAGAAGAAAATTACAATGAATGAATAATGAACAAATAGCCGTAGCACCCTTTTTGTCGGTAAACTAGTTGAAGAACAAGAAACTAATAAATTAGAAAACATAATCCAACTAAATTTATAATTAAAATAAGAACTTTCTAAATAAGACTAATTTAATATCTATAATTTAAATGATATCCTCTTATCAATCCTTGAGATTAATTGAACTAGGGATGAGCAAACCATACCCGAACCGGTACTAGTATCGAATTTATCGAACCGGATACATTTTCGGTACCGACTTTTGACATTTTCGATACCGGTTCGGTACCAGTATTTACGGTTTTTACCCTCAAATACCAGTACCGTACCATTACCACTTTTGGAGATTTTCGGTACCGGTTCTTTCGGTACCGGTCAGTATCGAGCTCATCCCTAAATTGTACCACCTTAGAGCATTCACATCCTGGGGATCAAAATCTGTGTGTGAGGTTTTTAAAATATAAAAAAGTATAAAAAAGTGGTTGTGAGTGGAGGAGAGAAAAATGTTACTGTTCATCTGTATATTTGAGGGGACACTGTTCACCCCCTATATTTTTTTAATATATATTAAAAGAGGTTGTAAGTGAAGGAGAGAGAAAATGTAATGATAAATGCATAAAAATATTATTTAATTGAAAATGAGAAGAAAATTATTTGTTTTAGTGAAAATATATTGATATATGAGTTGTTTTTTAGTGGAATGTATGTATACGTTTAGGGAGCTGGATGTGAATGCTCTTAATTTTCTCGAGCTCGATCTTGTAATGACATAACAATTTATCATAAATGAAGGTCCCCGTGATTTACTAAAATTTTAGGTTGGATCCCTAGTTTTTCAAAAGTACAGGGATGGTCCTTGTGTTGCGCTTTGTAATACATTTAGTCCTCAACGAATCTAAAGGTTTTAGCATGTCCAAGTTAGAAACTAAATGCATTACAAAGTGCAAACCGCAAGTACCATCAATCCATGTACTTTTAGAAAAAGTTTGGGACTAAATGTGTTATAAAGTGCAAATCACATGACCATTTGTTTACTTTTAAAAAATTTAAAAACTGAAGACGAAATCTAGAATTTTGGTAAACTATAGGAACCACCGAATTCTTGTACTTTAATGTATGTAAATGTAAATTGAAGAAAAGTATAAGAAAATGAAAGACTGCATCGAATACATTCATTGTAACATAATTTACAAAAGAAAAGTATAAGAAAATGAAGACTAGCATAGAATACATTCATTGTAACATAAATGTAAAATGTCTATTTTTTTTCCTCAATAAATGATTACATCTTTGAAAAATCCAAGTTGAATAAACAAAAGTTATTATTTTCTTAAAGGAAAATTCAAACTCGCCGGATTATCTCCAAAACATTTGTACCTTCGCCTGCTCTTTCCGCGAACACTGGAAGGTGTTTCACCGGAAGATTCATGGCCACCAACTTAATAATTCGTGTGTCGCGTCCTTGAGTCGTCCATGTGGCAAGCGGAATCCACACAAATGTTACAATTTTGTTCGTCAAAGACTATGTGTGAAGGGTTGACGCCCTACTCCATCTCACCACCCACATGCGCCAAACACCATTCCCCATCATCGTTATGAGACGTTAAAGGTTCGTGATGTTACCAACTTAGCGGGTGTAAGGGACGATAATGAAAATTAACCTTTTTTAGCCATTCATACCATGACAAATCACATTCTTTTAACTTAATTTAATTTGTTTTAGTTAAAACATTATAACTTTTGACAGAAAGTTCTTTTTTACTTTATTTAATTTGTTTTAGTTAAATCATATACTTTTTTACTTTTTAGAGTGAATTACACAAATTGTCCTTTGTTTATATACTCACTTGCACTCTTTGTTCTTTGACTTCAATAATTATGAAGGTTTTCTTTTGTGACTAAATTTTGCACACTCTGTGTCTTCTTGGTTTTTTTTTTTTTTTTTTGAAAGGTAAACATCATTCACAAACTAGCCGGCCAAAAACGGGCCGACCGAAACAGCTACAACCAAAACACAAACAGCAATTACATATTTACAAACGTACACCAATTCTTCCACTCCATTCCTTTAAACTTTGATCTATTCGACCACCACAGAAAACTTGACGCCTTGATCTCACTAGTAATGCTATCAATTCTCACTGGTATATTTGAAAACAACAAATTATTCCTTGCCCTCCAAATGCTCCAACACGCTATCCTTATAATACCTTGAACCGCTATCTTCTTTTTATCCGACCCAACAATAATCGAATGGAATTCCAACAAATCCTTAATCGAAAAAGCAAAGATGCTAGGAATGTTACACCATGTGCTAATGCCGTTCCAAACGTAGACGCAACAAAAACAACCAATGAACAACTGTTCTACGGTTTCTTCACCCGATCCACACAATCTACACATAGAATCACCTCCTGAATATTTCTTTTTCTCAACGCTTCACCTGTAGCTATACTATCCAGGTCCGCTCTCCACGCGTGAATGTTAATTTTGGGAGGAATCCATTTACACCACTCCATTTTATATCCATTTATACTCGAACGAATCCTCGCGGAGAAGCTTTTTAACTGATTTTACCGAGAACACTCCATCCGAATCCGGAGCCCATTTCCGCTTATCACGTCCATCCGCAACCTGAATGTTATTCAACATATTCTGAGTTGCACGACACTGTTACTCAGCCCCGAGTCGGCCAAAACCGTTTTCCAGTTCCACGTGAAAACCTGCTCACCGTCAAGCTGATTGAACGGTCCGCCACAACGACATCTCTTTTCCGACTCCAACGATGAATAAGTCCGGGAAAATCATTTTTAGCGGCTCCGACGCAGCCCAACAATCTAACCAAAAGGCTATGTCGTTGCCGTCACCAACTTCCCACCATAAAATTAACCCGGTGCATTTTCCTTTCTTCGGAAGAACCTCCCCATAAAAACTTTTTAATCATGGCCTCCAAGTCGAAATAACCTTTTTGGGGGCTCTGTAGAGCGAAAAATAATAGCAAGGAAGGCTCTCCAAAACCGCTTTAATGATAACCACCCTTCCTCGATCGAAAGGAGGTGAGTTTCCAATTAGCTAGTCTAGCTCGAAATACTTCGTAAACCGGTTTCCAATTGCTAATACGATTCATGTTGGCTCCCACCATGATACCAAGATACTTAAACGGGTTGAATCCGGGTTGCTCCCACCTCTAAAGCCATTTCCCCGATCTCTTCATTGCCAACTCCAATGCCGTAAAGATTGGATTTATCGATGTTAATGTTAAGGCCCGAGCATACATAGAAGCACCAGAGGATTCTTGGTTAACTCCATCTATCAACTCATTTAACTTTGGTCATCAGCCCTCATGAGTGGAAAAAATATCTTTTTACTCCGTTTTTTCTTTTCAACTTCCATTAAACATAAGTTTTTTTATGCCTTCCTTCTTCTTCTTACAAACCGACACGGAAGCTGAAGCTTTCATGTTCAAGTTCAACCCTACCACCACCGCCACCCCGTCATTAGAACCACTACTACAACCACCTCACGTGTCATCAAAACCACCACCTGACATCACCATACTTATATCGAAATCACCTAGAAACTTACAATATGGAAATCGAGAACAAGAAACAATAGAACCTGTTAATCAGGACGACTAGTGTCTAATAAGAAAACAGATAATAGCAGGTGCATAGTCATACGATTAGGCGGCAAACAGTCGGGGGAAACCCTAGGTTCTACAGTGGTGCTCTGGACGGTGATTCAGCTGATCGTAGGTGCCTAGCGGTCGGTGGTTGTTGGCGGCTATAAATGGATGTTGGAAAATGATTTGGTGATGGAGAATGGATGGTCGGAGCTCTTTCCTGTGTTAATTTAAAGCCATAGATAGATGGATGTTATATCTAGTTGGAGAAAGAGACGAAGATGGAATAAGTGTGTGAATTTGAAGGAAAATGGATGCCCGAAGCTCTTGTCGGCGTTACTTTTGGAGGATGGTTTCTATATAGGTTTTTATGTCATGACTGTTTTGGAGGATGGTTTATAGAAGAAAGAAGAAAGTGAAAAGACATATATGCCCCCAGGGGCACATGACCTAAGTTAAGTAAGTTGGTGGATGAGAGTCAACCTAAAGGACAAGTGGAAGGTCTCCAAACCGAGCACCCAACAGTTGGGCTATATCACATGTCATTTTTCAAAAAGTGTGTATTTTCTCGAATCACACACCTACAAAATAATCTGAAACACATGCAAAACTGAGCTACGCTAAGTAAGTTGTAATAGTTTAAGTTAAAGCCTTGAAAACACATCGTAAACACTTTGTTTAAAACATAAACACCACCGTTTTAAAATCACCAGCGTTTTATTAAAATATATTTCACATCAATTTAAAGTTCAATGACTTCAACCCATCACCCAAAATGACTTACAACTCAAGACTTGTAACACCTACATGTAATTTGTCTCCTCATGACATATTACTCTCAACATGTATAAACAATCCACAACTAACACACACGACACAAGACTTGTTAACCACGTCGACCTATATCTTGGACTCTAGCTCTCCTAACTCTTACACGTAATCCCCCTCTTTGGGAAAGATTACATACACACGTCGTTAAGTACGACTACACTTCTATGCACGTCTCAAAATCATAAAAGGGTTTCCTTAGTACGAACCACAACAACACCCAATAAACATCTTACCACACATAATACGACAGGCACCCACCGTTTTACTAACGCAAACACATAAAATCACATAAAGTGGGAACCTAGCACAAAATTTGGTCAAATCACCGAGAAGTGACCATAACTCATCTCATATGTATCCACCTTCTTTAGATTGAATTACTCAATTTGCAATCATATGGTAGTCGCCCCAAAGGCTTCGTCTCCCACATAGTTGCTACAGGTCCCATCATGATCTCGAAAGTGTGGCCATCATTTAAAACACCACTAGGGTACTAAATCAATCACAAAACACCCAGATACACACACAAGTTCTCTAGAACACAACAACTCCCATCAACTAATAACTTCCCAACCTTTTCATCAACTACGTCCCCATCTCATTACATCTAAGAACACACCCACATACTAACACATACGTTCCGATTAATGTATTACCTCAACTACTCAACTCTTATGCACTCACTCTAACATGAGAAATATACACCTAACATTTCTAACCCGTCACCATCCAAGTTAGAAAACAAAATACTCGACTCAAGAGATAAGGCTATACATGCACATGTCATAAATTCAACTCCGACCCATACGACACCTTGTACCACTAAACCCCATCATCCCACTAATACTCAACTACACGTTACGACCGTGAGAAAACATTTGTTATTTGATAAAACATGTAAACACATGTAAAAACATATGTAAATGCATGTATGCCAGTCATAAAACATGAAAAAGGGGATTAGAACTCACTGGTTGTGAAACTTTCCTTCTACAAGCAAACCGTCTCGCGAATACGTCCTCAAATGCGAACCTGTCGGCACACAAATCATCCCGATCAGTCCCTATATCTCAAAATCAAAATCCATTAACTCAAGACCAGCGAGCTACAAGCTCGGGCTTAAACCATCCCATATCATACAACTGATGCGTCCGTTCACGTGCAAAAACCTCTAACTTAACATTACCGAAAAACATTCCCGAAAGTGATCCCCAACAATCTCCCACATCCCAATATAGTCACCAACAATGAGTATAAGGTTCTACGGGGTTATACCTTTGCCTAGTGTTGTTCATGGTGCGCACGTTTATAACTCCTATAACAAAGATGCGAACCAAATCTTGTTTTGCCCATAACTTGACCATACGAACTTTGTTTCGTGCGATCCACATGTTTGTCTTGATATGATGAACCTCTTAAAATGGTCAGCGTCATCGCGGTCACCATGGCTATCAGAATTAGATATGTCTCTTAGTTCGTTCGGTTTGCGCGTCAACATTCGAGTAGCCCGAAATCAATCCAAACGAACTCCGATTTAGGTGAATAATATGTCCACGCATTCATATCCCCAGTTTTACGCATCTGTCTTTGCTCGGCTCGAAACCCTATTTAACGAACTTCATTTCTGATCCATAATATAACTAGGCAATCGCATCTCCGTACACTTTCACTTCGTTTTCACTTAATTCTTCATCTAAATACCTCCAATCTTCCATATCACATATCATCGATTGAAACTGAAAAACATGAAACCCTAACGTCAAAATCGTCTGCCTTCGATCATCCACTCATCTAAAAAACTTGATCACATGATAAAACATACGAGGAATTACTTGAAATTGCAAATTGAGGATCGAACTAACCCTAGAAGGAACGCCCTTCTCCATGCCGCATCTTTGCCACTTGCACCCTCTGGATCAACCAAAATGGCGATCTTAGGATTGGTGATTGGTTTTAATCCCCATCTTAGACCTAGGCCCTTAAAGATTGCAATGATACTCCTTGTTCCCAAAGTTACACTAACAATCTTTCATGCAAGAGAACCGGGTCAACTCAAGTGAGTTAAAAAAATAATTACTAATTAAATAATCCGTGTACACTCGCAGGTAAAACCCTGCTAATTAAATCCCTTCGATATAGTTTACGGCGAAGTTCAAGACGTTATAACAAGGTGCATGCAAAATTTACTCATAAAGGATAATCTGTATAATTATTGAAGTCAAAGAATAAAGAGTGCAAATGATATATAAATTAAGGACAGTCTCTTAATTTACTCTATTTTTAGTTGAACCGCTACAAATATTAGTCTAGGAGCATTCACATCACATTCATCAACCTCTCCACTATTTTAAAATTGTTTTAAAAATATTTTGTAAAAACTCACTACATTTCTCTACTCCATCCATGTATTTTGAAAAATTGCTATAATTTAATTAAAAATCATACTTTTCAAAATTTGTCTCTTCTTTTAAAAACTTTCCGTATATCATCACCATTTTTATCTTTATTTTACTCACAAATACTTAATATTTTGAAATTATTATTTTTAAACATTCATAATAATTTGATGAGTAGTAGCTTTTCATAGCCCTTTTTTTAAATATACATATGTTTGTTGTAGGTAAACGGTTGTGAGTGTTTAATATATATTTTTAAAATTAAAAACTAGCATAGATGTTGATGAATGGGATGTGAATCTCGAACGATATTTATTTTATTTTAGAAACTTTAAAACTCAAGTTTATTTTGTTAAAACTAACCGGTCAAATCTTTATGTCGGTTTTTTTCCATAATTAATCATGTTAATATTGCACCCAATATACTGTTCCTTTCTCAAAGCCATGCAGGGCATGAATACTGCTTACTAGTCTTCCTCTAGTTTCTATATATATAGCAACCAAACTGGAGAACCCATCACACAAACCACTTAATCTACACAAACTTATTGAACCATGGCTCCATCAATCTCCATGAACCACTCAAACTCATTCGACATTCTCGATTTCGTGGTGAACAAAGGTCATGGAGTCAAAGGCTTAGCAGACCTGGGGCTCAAGACACTACCACACCAATACATTCAACCACCACAAGAACGGTTTGATCACTAGCAATAAAGAACTAATGAAGATTCCATCCCAGTTATTGATTTGTCCAACCCGGATGACCCAAGAGTAGCAAAAGCGGTATGTGATGCAGCACAGAAATGGGGATTTTTTCAGATAATAAACCATGGGGTCCCTATTCATGTTTTTGAAGATGTTAAAGATGCAACTCACAAGTTTTTTAAGTTGCCAGCTGAAGAAAAGAAGAAATACTCGAAAGAACAATCGGGTACGAATAACGTTAGATTTGGGACGAGCTTTACGCCTGAAGCCGAGAAAGCTCTAGAGTGGAAGGATTATCTCAGCCTGTTCTTTGTCTCGGATGATGAGGCTGCTTCCCTCTGGCCTCCCATATGCAGGTATACATGTTTTACAAGAGTTTTAGTTAGTAACTCCCATTTGCAGGTATAAATGTTTTTACAAGAGTTTTAGTTAGTAAAACTTGGTTTTATCATACAACCTAAGTCTATTCAAAATAGACTTGATAAAAGTTAACCTAATAAAATTTATGTAAAAAACAATATGATCAAGAAAACTCTAAAAACAGTGTGTTATTGTGTTAACATACACATGAACTAGTTTGAAAAACTAAACAAAAAACAGATTATAGAAAAGAGCAAATATATGAAAAATATATTAAATATTCAAGCCTTTATAACTTCATGTAGTGAGATGATACATAATCTTATACAAACTAGATTTCATGTAGTGAGATGATACACAATCTTATACAAACTAAAAGAACTTTTGTAAATATTTATCCACTTATGGTAGTTTAAGATATTACTTTAAATGTAATAGAGTCTGTTTTTTACTATAAACTCGGATTTTATTTGTTTGTTAGGCGACAAGTTGGATGTAATGTCACGATTTTGCAAATGCAAAGTTACATAATGTATGTGTAAAAAATGTTGTTAAACAAACAAAAGACTATGTGGTATAGCCAGGCCACTTCCCTGGTGATTGTTTCGTTAATATATGTAACTGAAAATCTAACATTTATACATTGTCATATTTGTTAAATAGTTATTTTAAAGCTACATTTTTATCATTACTAATAGAAGTGTTAAATTGTATTCATAGAAGATATATGTGATAAATTGTATTCATAAGAGATATAAGTAACTAGAACTGATCACTAAATAAGTAAACTGGATCAAATTTCACATTTCTAGTTAGATTTTACTACATTGTAAAGTTTCAAATTTGAAAAATCTGTCATTGCAGGAATCAAGCTTTGGAATACATAAGGAGTTCTGAAACCATTGTCAAGAAGTTGCTCAAGATCCTGATGAATGGACAAGTGTAAAAGACATTGACTCAACTAAAGAATCAATTCTAATTGGGCAGAGGATTAACCTTAACTACTATCCCAAATGTCATAACCCTGAGCTAACTGTTGGTGTGGGGCGTCATTCAGACGTGTCCACACTCACAATACTACTTCAAGATGACATTGGCGGGCTTTACGTACGAAACACAGAAACTATGAAATGGGTTCATGTCCCTCCGGTTAATGGATCTTTGGTGATCAATGTTGGAGATGCACTTCAAATCATGAGTAACGGTAAGTACAAAAGTGTTGAGCATCGCGTAACAGCAAATGGAAATGATAACAGGATTTCAGTCCCGATATTTGTTAACCCAAGGCGAAATAGCATTATAGGGCCTTTGGTAGAAGTGGTTGAGGGTGGAGAGAAACCGATCTACAAACATGTACTCTACTCGGATTATGTCAAGCATTTTTTTCAGAAAGGCACATGATGGGAAAGCCACAATTGATTTTGCAAAAGTGTAAAACAATATTATAGTTTTTTTTTTGTTCTTGTTTTTGTTTAGAGTAAACTGTCATTTTGCTCCCTGAGATTTGGGCAGTTTGCCACTTTAGTCCAAATCTCAAACTTTTTGCATCTAGGTCCTTGTGGTTTCAGTTTTATTGTTATTTTGGTCCAAAAGTGATATTTGTCTTCTAAAATCCCGCTATTTTGTCCATTTTCTCAGGGGCGAAATGGTCATTTTAAGCAGAGTTTGAGGTTTATTTATATATATAATATATATTAATGCTTAAAATAACCATTTTGCCCTTAAGGAAAAGGACAAAATAGTAGGATTTTAGAAGACAAATATCATTTTGGACCAAAATGGCAATAAAACTGAAACCATAGGGACCCAAATACAAAAAGTTTGAGATTTGGACTAAAGTGGAAAACTGCCCAAACCTCAGGGACCAAAATGACAGTTTACTCTTTTGATTATGAATAAAGAATATAAGTTCTTAAGGAGTATAGGAAGAATCAACCCAAATGTTTTTTCTGGTTTGTAATAAAATTCTTTGTTGATCATTCAAAAAAGAAGTGTAGGAAGAATCAAGCTTGTACAAGCCGACTTCAATATATTAATTCAAGAAATTAAGATTTCAGTACATATATTATTAGTGATAGACCTATGATTTTTTTCTCTAGAGTTGATTTTTTATTGTTAAATGTTGCTTAACTCAACATTTAGATGTTCGGTTCAGGTTGAGTCAGGTCATATATCATAATTTGTCTTTTCAACAGTAAAATAAGAGCTAAAATAAAGTAATCATGATCACAAAATACTTTTACCGAATTGATACTCATTTTTTTTTAAGTTTATCTATCTATTCTAATAATACAGATTCAATTGCTAAAGATTAACATGTGCTAGTAGAAAGTTCATGCCACCATGTGTTTATTTTGTCTTCAAGTTTCCATGCAAAACAATTAGTCAATATATGGCTCCCCACATTCCATTCCATGTTTGTTTTGAGTAGGTTATAGTTTGAGTTAAGTGTAATTTAAATGTGGTTTATCTACATTTATCATTTCAAACCGAATTTTAAATGGTATCTATCATTTTTCTTCCTAGACATTCTCGAAACATATTTCATTTCAGTCCAAAAAACTAATCTTAGTTTAAAAAAAAAACTCACAACTCAGTTAGCTTAGGAACATAAATGGCATTTAAAATCTAGGGAGGTAAATGGCACTTGACTCCTAGATTTTTTATTTTTTTTTTAAATTTCTTTTATTATTCACACACACAGTCTCTTTCACTCCCCCTCCCGCTCTTTCTCTCTCTCTCTCTACAACACCGCCATCGCCACCACCCACCACTAGACAACCACCACCTGTTAAATATGTTATGAAACTTCAAAACAATTAGGGTCGGTCACGTGTATCCACTGTGTAAAACCCTGAATAGTTGTCAAAACAACCACCACAGTCATAAATAAATGAATGCATGTCCAAATCCCAATAGATCGTAGTGATTTATGTTTTTTCAACACCTTTGGAACCTGCAACAGATCTGGTTTTCAGGCGGCAGGTTGCCGTGTGCGGTGTTGCTGTTATAGACCTAGCAGAGGACGGCGACGTAGGGGTTCAAGTGGTGAATGGTGGAGGCGACACCGCAAGGGTTTTGTGGTTGTGCAAGTCTTTGGCGGTGCTATTGTGATGGTGGGACGGCAGGCGATGGTAGGGTGGTTGTCAGAGGTTTATGTTGAGGTGATGATGCAGTGTTAGAGAGAGAGGGGGGAGAGACGAAGAAAACGGGACAGAGAGAGAGAGAGTTAGGGGGAGAGGTGAAGATGGAGGTGACGATGGTGGCATGCGGCGATGGATGTAGTGGTGGTGATGTAAAGAGGGGAGAGGTGAAAGAGACTATATGTGTATATAATAATGACAATAACAATGATAATGATATAATAAGTTTTAAAAAAATAAAAAAAAAAACTTGAAGTGAAGTGTCATTTACATCCCTACATTTTAAATGCCATTTACATCTCTGGCTAACTAAGTTATGAGGATTTTCCCCAACGGGAACTTCCCCATTTTGGATATAATTCAGGATTGGAAGGATCCATGATCCTAGAGTTGATTGTGCATCATCTCTAGGTACGATTGCAGCATAGTCCACTATTTCCATTGTCTCATTTTCCTCGATTGCAGGAGCTAGAACATGGATAATGGGTATCTTCACATCATCAGGCATCTTCAATGAGGATCCTAGATTAGCTAAGGCATCTGCTTCTGCATTTTCTTCCCTGGGTACCTGTATTTAAATGCCATATTTTTTAACTAGGATTAGTTTTTTTGACATAAATGACACGTTTTGTGGTTTTGAAATTTTGTGTGAAATGAAAAAAATGGAAAAACTAGAAAGACCTTGATAACACTTAACTCTTATTCTTTGTTGTTTTCTTTAGTTGTAGTCTTTGCATTCTGGTTCGTACTTTAACTCCCATTTCTCCTAGAGACTAGTAGACAGTGGTCACTGTTTATTTCTTCCTTTTTATGTGGTAGTGTTTATTTCTTTCTCTTATGTGGTTGGTGTTTATTTCTTCTTTTATATATGAATTTCGAAGAAATGAAAAGACAATGACTATGTGTTTGAAGAATTTATTGCTAGTCAAGTCTGGCTGCTTGAATAGTATTTTTTGGTTCCTATTGTTAAAGTGGTGAATATATATGTATCTAGTCCTAATCGTGGGATGCCCTACGAGCCGGCTTCGAGTTGTGCTTTTGTATATCGATCGAACCGTAGCCTATCCGTTTCATTTGAGTTCAAGAGTCACATACTCTGAAATATATCAACATGTTATGTTACTTTTTAGAGCACAAATATGTTATAAAGCTAGCTTAAGCGAAGTTCAGTTTATAAGTGTTGAGCCATTGATAAAAGGAGTAAGAACAAATAAACAAATAATTCAATCTTACATGTATTAGAACCAATTACCTTGTATAATTTATTTTTTGTCCAATTTTAATACTATGCCTTTGAATACAATAGAAGTCGATATTCTAAATGCTATTTCATCTTTCCTTTTTTTACTATTTGTTGGTTTTTGTTTTTCTTTTTGATGTTTCTATCGAACATAGTGTTGTACATGTAACATAACGAACGGTCAGTACCGAACAACGTCAGTACCGGAATTGATATTCGTTTTTATTGTTTCGATCGTGTAAACGCATCTCGGTATTTTTTTGGTCGTATCATGACTTTTTTTGTTTCTCTTTTAGTAAGTGTCGGTATCTGAATGAACCGAACCAATATCAAACGAATTCATGTCATTAACATTATTTTTACTATTGCGTCTGCGTTTTCATTAAAATTGGGTCGCCCCGCCACAGAGCGCGGGTGTAACCCAATAGTTATTATAACTTATACAAAGATATATCATTTAAAACTAGTAATAAGACCCGCGCGCGTTGCGGCGCGTGTACTTCGCAAATGTCGAACGGATTAGTCCAAGCGTTATGTGATATGTTAACTATATGAAAAGGCACGTTTTGACGTATCCGATTGAACTCAGTGTATCCTATAGTTGCATTGCGATTAGATCAAAATGTAACTTAAATCGAATTTATATCGTACAGTCATAACGTATTATACGCGACACGGCTAACTCGAATTTATACCGTCAAGGCAAAAACTCTCGAGGGGGTCAAAGTGGCATTTACAAAGTTCATAAAAAGTTAAGTGGTTAAAAACTGCATTCCTAAACTTAAGGGTTAAGAAATGGTAAAGATAAATTTGATAATGTTTTGGGGTAAGAAGGAAACTATAAAAAAGTTGGGGCTGAAAAGGAAATTACCATAAAGTTGGGGTATCAAAAGCAAACTATTTATAAAATTGAGTAGTAATTTAGGGACTATATTTGCCATTTTATGAAACTTTAAAAGTATCAAAACTAAAGGGCTAAAATTGTAATATTCTGAAAGTTAGGGGGCAGGGGAGGCAAAGCGGGTGGGGTTTCCACCGACTTTTTCTTTTAAGTGTTATAAGAATATATAAGTTTTAAGGCGAAAGTAGCCATTAAATCAACACAACCAACCATTAGATACAAAAGACATTCTTTTTTAATATTTTTTATATAAAAACTAGAGTGTGTGGTTTGTTATTGGAGGAAAAATGAAGGTTTTGAGGTTTGTTTGAGATCTGATGTGTCATGTTGAGGTGGAGGTTTGTGAAGGTTCCAAGGCTTGTTGTTGGAGGTGTTGTCACAGAATAATCTTGATTTCGTACTTTGTTTAACATAGTTTTATTACAAGCGATCGTCGTCACATGTTCATAAAAGTTGATTACTATGAAATTTACATCAATAATCTTGATTTCGTACTTTGTTTAACATAGTTTTGTTACAAGCGATCGTTGTCACATATTCATAAAAGTTGATTACTATGAAATTTACATCCTTAAAAGAATATTGATTTTTTTTGAGTAAATTGCACAAAACGTCCTTTAAGTTTTCTCAAACTTGCAGGTTCCAGCCTTAATGTTTAAAAGTTGCCAAAAACATCCTTTACGTTTATTTTTGTTGCATGTTTAATCCTTTATCACTAACCCAGTTACTAATCCATGTTAAATGGCCTCACATGCATAGCATGTGAGGGTAAAACCGTCTTTTCTGCTAGTGAGGTTATAAAATCCAAGTAACCATCACACCATCCACCACTCCCCTTTCTTCTTCTTCATTCAGATCAAACCCATCCAGACCTCCATTATGGCGACTCCAAGATCTCCATAAAAAATTACAGACTGACCTTCAAGATCATCGCTCTCCTCTCCATCTTCTCTGTCCTCCTCCACCACCTCCTCCACCGACACCACTTCCTCTGCCACCACCTCCACCTCCGACACTACCTCCTCTGCCACCACCTCCACCTTCGACAAAACCCCCAAAATCCCCAACACATCACCTCCTCCACCGACACCACCTCCTCTACCACCACCTCCTCCATCGACACCACCTCCTCTGCCACCACCTCCACCTCCGACACCACCTCCTCTGCCACCACCGCCACCTTCGACAAAACCCCCAAAATCCCCAATACATCACCTCCTCCACCGACACCACCTCCTCTGCCACCACCTCCTCCACCGACACCACCTCCTCTGCCACCACCTCCACCTCCTCTGCCACCACCTCCTCTGCCACCACCTCCACCTTTGACAAAACCCCAAAATCCCCAAATAACTCCGCCACCATCATCTTCAACTGCCACCACCCCAATCGCAGAACCCACGGCGACGATTACGGGACACCTAATCGCAAAGCCTACAGCGGTGCTCGTGTATGGATCTGATAACAATTTTTGGATCTGATTTTATGTTATATTGAAGAAATGAGCTTAGCCCATCGGCTGCTGAATAAACCTCCCCTGTGCCGTCATCACATTCGACGGAGACACCACGGTCTCCGGCGCCGCCGCGAAGCTCCACACCTGTCCAAAATCAGGTCTCCCTGGCAGCGCCCAAAATCCCCCCCCCCTCCGCCGCCGCTAACAGATTGCGGTTTCTGAGAAGTGTTGTGATTTCATTAATTGTTTCGTCGTTGATTCGTGTGGTGTTTGTTGATGTGTGGATAGGTGAGATGAATCTGTTGGTGATGAGTGGTGACTTTCAGTCTCATCATTGTGTTTGAATTTAGGGTTTAAATTGCATTTGTGCAGATAAAGAAAGTGGAGAGAGAGAGATGAAAAGACGGTTTTACCCTCACATGCTATGCATGTGAGGCCATTTAACATGGATTAGTAACTGGGTTAGTGATAAAGGATTAAACATGCAACAAAAATAAACGTAAAGGATGTTTTTGGCAACTTTTAAACATTAAGGCTGGAACCTGCAAGTTTGAGAAAACTTAAAGGACGTTTTGTGCAATTTACTCTTTTTTTTATGGAAAAACTAATTAGTTCATGCAAAACGTATTGATCGAAAATAATAACCTTTAACAATCACTGTTTGATAATCTGGTTTTGATCAACTTTTGGTCACCAGCAGGGATGATTAGCTACTGATCTTGGATATTATAACTTAACCATCACTTTGGTATTGTTAGGAATTTATGTAGAATCCCCCCACTTCTGGCCTAGTAGTAGGAGACTTGGGTTTTTTATTGGAGACTCAAGTTCAATTTTCACTTGTGTCATATTGGGGTGAATATTGGGCAATGATGGTGACAAACCCACCGAGGGGGGTTCGATCCTGAGATGCACCCCGGTTTACATCCGGATGTTACTTCAGCGAGGCAACTCGTGTGGAGGCTGTACGGTTTCCGAGGGAACGCCGTAACCAAGTCTGACCAATCCATCGCAGGCCCGGTTAAGACAACGTAGTCTGGGCAGATCTTGGCTAGGGCCGCCGATTAGACGGTGTGACATTGAGTCACTCAAAAAGAAAGTCACCGTTAAAAAAACATTTCTGTAGAAACTGGTAGGCACTAACTTTCTTTAATTTACTTGCTAAATTGGGATCAAATATTCCAAGATATAAACACTCTTTGGTAAACAGACTTAGGGAGAAAATAACATAAATAAACACACACACAAACACATACTTCATTAGACTTAAATTGGCTGGTTTACATGAGTATTAATACCCTACGGATTTGGGAGTTATTTAACTGTGTAATGGTAGTTATATGGTGGGGTATTAACTACCCTTTTGAACAGTGCCTTACCACTTTTTTATCAGCAAACCGCCGTCAAACCATAACACCATCTTCCCCTTTGGGCGTCAGTCCCTTAATGCCTCACCATCAATATCAACAACCCAATAAACTAGCAGTTTACCCGTCCGCTGGGACGGGTTCCTAAGGTTAAGAACATCCAAACTATGTGTGTATTATCCAACTGAATTAGTAGGTGTAGCACTTGTTTAATCATTGTTAACTCAAATTTGTTATTTAATTTGCATAATTTAATATCTTTGATTTATTATTTACAATTTAATATCTTTGATTGATTATTTGTAAGTTAATTAATGTAAGAGTTGTTATCACCATAAATTAACAAAAGAGAGATTTATACATATTACATATCTATGAAAATAGTCAGAATAATAAAAATTATCAATGAAAATCAAACATATACTATGTTTAATGACACACTAAATTTTACAATTTTAATTTCATAAGTTGTATAATTCATGAAAATGGTTTTGTATACCACACATTTTTGAAATGAAAAAAATTATGAACGAAATTAAGTATTGATAGCAAAGAAATCTATTCCATGGACACATAATGTTCTACAAAAAACAAAATGTATCTTCAAAAACACTTTATACAAAATCACAATGCTATAGTAGAGCACAATTTTATATTTAAAACACCAACAACTAAAAAAAGGGTCATATAAAATTTATAATCACAATAATACAATGTTGCCTTTGTAAAAACACAATATCGTGTGGTTAATATATATATATACATATTACCTATATATCCCATGTAAATAATAACCACTCAAGTTAACTACCATTCTAAAGAAAATTGAAGTTAGTGGTGGGAGGGGGGATTTGTTTATCTTGATAGAAGAGTTCTATTAACCATTACCCGAACAATTAATGGTATCATCTGAGAACATGGTCGACAGTTACATAGACAGTTTAACCTGAATAATAACACAATGTCTCTTAAAAAACACAATGTTTATACAAAAACATTGTCATAGACAGTTTACCCGTGTGCTCGGACGGGTACCTAAGATTAAGAACATATGTATATTTAAAATCATGGTGACTTCTTATCCAACTGGTATTAGTAGGTATAATAGTTGTTCAATTGGCATATATGTTAACTCAAATTTTGTTATTTAGTTGGCACAGCTTAATATCTTTATATAATTTATTTTTAAGTTGATTAATGTAGGAATTGTTACACCATAAAATGAACAAAAACATATCTATGTATATATATATATGTTACATGTTTATGAAAACACTAAGAATAATAAAAACTATCAATGGCAATCAAACATATATTATGTTTAATGTCGCATTAAATTTTACAATTTCATTTCATAAGTTGTATAACTCATGAAAATAGTTTTGTATATTTCCCAAACCGACTCGATTTTCAGTACCGATTCGGTGCCAACATTTTGTGTTTTTGGTACCATGTAGGTATTGTATAGATTCACCTAAATACCCCATGTAAATAATAACCACTTGAGTTAACTACCTTCTAAGATAATTGGAGTTAGGGGGGGGGGGGGGGGGGGGGGCTATTTATGTATCATTAGATGAGATAAGAGTTTTACCACTAACACGATAATTGATTTGATTATTTCTATAGGAGAATATATGGTCGACAACTAAAAAAAAAGTATAACCTAAATAATAAATCGCTAATGCATTGTATGTTGTAAAAGAATACAAATAAAAAATATATCATGTCATGTAATAACATAATGTTCTATAAAAACACAATTTCTTTTAAAAAACATAATGTTTATAAAAAACACAATGCTATAGTAGAGCACATGTTATAAATAAAACACTAACAACTACAAAAACAAAAAAAAATAGAAAACATTGTCATATAAAAACAAAATGGAAATAACACAATGTTACAAAAAAACATAATTTTATTTAAAGGCACAATGATATAACACAATGTTATACAAAAAACAAATGTCTTTATAAAAACATAATTTCTTAGAAAAAAACACAACACCATATAGTTACTGTATATATTTACCTAAAAACCTCATGTAAATAATAACCAATTGAGTTAACTACCTTCTGAGAAAACACCTCGTCATGACGTGCCACTAAAGAAAGGTTATCCCACCGAAGCTTAGGGATAACTACTTGTTATTTACAACTTCAAAGATATTATCGAAAGACAATTCTTCCCAGATAACCATACTCTCAATTTAATATTTGTAAAGACTATTGGTGATTGGGAATTAAAATAAATTCATATTTTATATCTAATTTATATGTATATTCGATTTTTAAGTAAAATAAATTTATTTAAGAATTTAAGTAATTTTGATCCCTGAGACTTTGTCACTTTAGTCTAAAGGTTAAACCTTTTGAATTTTAGATCCATGTGGTTTCAATTTTGTTGCTATTTTAGTCCAAAATCAAAGTCAGCATAGATTTCTGAAAAAGAATAGTGGTTTTTTTCCTTTTCCGCAGTTTAATGAAAGGAAAAATGGTCATTACAAGTTTTATTATAACAACTATTAATTAAAATAATAAAATAACTTCAGATCTCCTTTTATACAAACACAACTTTAGATACTTTTATACAAAACACAACTTCAATCTTCAACAAACTACAACTTAAGTTCTCCTCTTTCTTCTTCATCTTCTTCACCTGCAACTCACCATCACTTTAATGGCAGCAAGGTGGAGCTACAAAGCTATTATCGCCCACACATGGTGGTGCATCACCACAACCATAACACAAGCTATCTGGCTAGACCTACCTGATTCAGGAACTAAGTGTGTATCAAAAGATATTACAACAACGGGGTTGTTCTAGCTGATTACGCAATGATTAACAATGGAGAGGACTCGCATCTTCACCCTAAAGCCACGATTTCTATTAAAGGCAACCGTCGATCTGAATTTTTTCAATGATTTTTATAATTTCGATGATTTCGATGTGAATAGTTGTTAGGAGTTGTTCAGATCTTGACCTAGTTGACTTCGATTGGTCAAAATTAGAGTTGATGATGTTATATGCGGTGAGTTAGGTAGGTGACTTCGACCGAGGTTTTGTGTTGTCCAGGATGTTCTCAGTTTGGTTGGGCTTCCACATGTGCATACCACCATTTTCGATCTTCACTTGCCGGAGAAGCAAAATAGAAAATCAAATAAGAGAAGAAAGAGCTGCAAAAAAAAGATCCTAAAATCACCAAAGCTATAAAGATTAATATGAAGCCACCAACAGTCATCCACATGGCCAAGACGATTGAAAAGTAGGAGGCTAAAAGAAGAAAACCTCTTCAGACTCAACTAGTAGTGGCCAAAGGACAAATAGTTGGTCCCAAAGGACAAACAACTAGTCCAGGTCAAACAGCTAAAGTGCAGACACAAAAAGTGGACGAGGCAAAACTACTGGTTCTCAAACAACTTCTACTCCACCAACAACAGATCATCATCAAAGACACGGTCTGGGGCTAAACCAGTTGTTGCAAAACTACTGGTAAAAAGGCAATAGTTTCACCAAAGCCAGTAGTGGTATGCAAATCAGAAGTTCCAAAGGAAACAAAAGCTCAACCATCAAGAAAAAGGAAGTTGGTCTTGCAAGATGACCCTGATGATGAACCAGCAACTACAACAACAGAACTTGTGACTACAAAATTAAGTTTTCACATGGCCATTTGTTGTAGAGCCTCCTCCTTCCCCAAGATTCATTAGTATAATTCAAAAGCTGCCACTACTAAAAGTTGATGAGAAGTTAAATTATGAAGAAAACACAAAGAAGACAGAAGAGGAAGCTATCAAGTGATTCCCAGATAATCAAGGCAATATGACATATAGAAAGGCCCAGTATTTCATGGATAGGAGGATGAGAGTGATAAGAAATTAAGAACAATACATGTACCAAGAGTCTCAAAAACTTTCTCAAATCCCTCCATTAGCATCAAAGCAGGAAAGTATAGAGTGGCTCAAGAAAAATGTCCCTTATCCTGTGAAGAACTTCTGTGTGTTTCAAAACCAGGATGCACAAAAACTACCGAGAGAAGTAGACAGAGTCAAGAAGAAGTTAGTAGACCCAATATGAAGATCACTCCTCATAATTGGAAGCATGGCAGTAAAAGACAACCAGCACCAAAAAAGGCATCAAAGATTTTCAAAATGAAGCAAGAATTGATACATGTTGAATGGGCTACAAAGAGATCAATTATAAAGTGGAAAGATACAATTGTGTCAAAAGAATTCATGGATTACCTTAATGCAAGGAAAAGGAATCCTGAAAAATTCTCATTGAGACTTTCTTGGATAACATAGAGGTCTACCTTGCTCAAAATAAGAAGGAGCCTGTTGTTTCTTTTAAACCCCAAGAGATCTTCTCCTACAATCCCAAAATCATGGAAAATTACATGAACTACCTGAAAGAAAAACATGGCCTTGCGAATTGGATTGTTGATATGAAAGAAGAGGAGAAGATCATTCTTGTTAATGCCATGCATGATGTAACACATGTGTTCAGAACGGCTTGTGATCTAGTTATTGGCACTTATTCTATAGGCATTGAAGAATCCCCAAAAAAAGATCCACAAGATCTATCACTTCAATCAGTGGCTTCCACTGAAGTCTCAGACCTGCCTCACAATCTCCCTAACCCAAAGATTATGAGAAAACAAGCAATGAAGGACTAGAATGTTGTGAAGATCTTTAGAGAAGGTGGCTCTAGAATCCAGGTGGATGGGTATGGAGTGCTAAGTCTGACCCCAAAAGATTTCAAAGCATGATTAGGGAAAGACTGAAAGAGTCCATCAAATAAGAGAATAAAAGACAGGTTAAATAAGTATGATTTTAGCATCAGCGGATATAGGAAGAGATAGTTGGGTTATATAAGATCTACGGATGATGAAAGCCAAAACCCAAGAGAACCATCTTCCCTATGGAATAAGTTAAGATGCGATCACAAGACCAGAAGTTTCCCCCCTTAGGCTTCCCAAAACAGCTACCCAAACTACTAGAAAATAAACTATTTCCAGAAGTGCTGGTTCTCAACTAGCAATTCCGAGAAATCCAGCAGTTCACGCTATCTCACATAAGAAGTAGCAGTTCAACGTAACAATGTAACTATTCAACAATTTTGCTAACTACTGGCAGTTACATCATTTAATGAGTTCTTAAGGGTCGCTTTCATGGTGACGTCTCCGATAGTTCTCTCAACCTATATATAGTTCTTCGTTTTAATTGTAATAGTTAACACTCAGAGCCTTTGAGCATAAGAACTAGAGAGAGAGAGCACCCAGTGAGGGGGAGTACGTTTGTATCGTGTGATTGTATTACATTCTTTGAATTCATAATGAAATCATTTTGCAATCATTCTCAAATCCAACTGTGTTAGAATAATGTGTTTATTTATGATTGTTTGATTGAATTTCGAATTTGATTCAATTATTTTATTAGAAAAACACACACTACACACACTCTCATATCCAACAAGTACTCACTATCAATTCCACAAACAACGAAGTAGAGCGCCTCTTGGACTTGGCCCTCCTGGAAGAAAGGCGCGAGAACGCAGCCATTAATGAGGCCAAATACAAATCCAAGCTTGAAAAATACTACAATGCAGGGGTGAAGATATACACTTTCAACTTGGGAGGCTACGTCTTCCGCAACAGTGAAGCCTCTGACGCATAGCGTCAAAGTAGTCTTTATTAGTATCAGTGTCCTTTACATTATTTCATGCTTACAATCTAACATGTACTACAAATGTGCGCACCATTTTGGGTATATGCGATAACAAATTGGAAAGATATATATATCTATACACACACACAACTTCATGTGCACTTACAATCTTCAAGGTGCGCAACAGCTCCATGCGTAGGCTCGAGTGCTAGTCCATCGCACAGCCACGACCATAAGCCAATTCTCATTCGCGATAACCTGCACAAAGTGGGTACATACACGCAAATATTGTAGACCAACAGTTTATACACATTCAAAAGCAAGATAAAGATATAAACAAATGCCTCGAAGGCCAAAAAATATGCGCATCACACGCAGGTAGAGCATTGTCTGATATCCAGAACCAATAGACGTTGTGGAAGGAGGAAACGTGTCTTACGCCCCAAGGGCCGAATCTTCAGCTCGCAAACCGGGTCCATGAAACTTGTCTTAACGCCAGCAACAAATAGAGGTCACAGGGGGTGATACATGTTCTCAACACACATCTATTACAAGGGCTATCCACCATACACGGCGTGCAGGCTAGTCCCTTGATGCTCCAGATGTATGTTCGCCATTCCCACCACCTCCTTGGTTTGTCTTCAGCTAAAACAATGCCTTCAGCCTTTCCACGTCATCATCATGCTGCTCAGCCTCCGAAACATAACAAATCACGATGCGCCAACGCCCCTCCACCTTTGCAAACACTACCTGTCGTGTTAGAGTGGGCCAAATGGATATTCCTTGATGGCGACGTTCGACCCATGAGCCTATCAGCCCTTCTCCTTCTCTAACCCTTCGGCAAACCTTTACCAAAGATTCAAGGATCCAATTCCTCATCTCTCTCACTCTTAACACACTCACATTGTTTTATTCCCTCAAAACGGTTACTTATTCTCACGTTGGATCCTGATTAAGAGAAGAACCTCTTTCTCCTCTTAATGAGCTAACAATGCTTTTAGTTTTGCAAATTATTCATAAGTTGTACTGAGCGAAGAAGAGAACCAGATGATAACCCTCCTGTCTAGACTTTGTTTATAGTTCTATCCTCCGCAAATTAGAACATGTGTTTCTTCAACTATCTGTATCCTCAATTAGCCATTACGGAAACTTATAATAGAAAATCAGATATGTATACCTTATTTGGTGATGCAAGCATGTGTGCACAAAAAAAAAACAACTGGGAATGAACATAAATGAAAACCCTTTTTAAGTTAGGGTTTTGTATTCAGCATTTAGGTTTTGAAAATTCTAAAGCTGTGGATACATTCTCTAATATTCATTTAGGGATTGCAATCAGCGGGTCAATACCTGTAATTTTGTTACAGTTGAAATGGGTCAGGTCATATCGGTTTAGTTGAAGCGGATTTTTAATCTTATATATAGTAATTAGAGTGTCATATATTGTTGCAGGTTGTGATCAGACTTGTTAACAGGACAATCGAATTTCTTGTAGGTGAACTATTTAAAGACAAAGCAACCATATACAGGATGACTTACAGGGCAATGGCAAGTAGGTAAGACCCAATGGCAAGCAGGTAAGACCTGAACTGAAACCATCAGTTTTACAGCGTCTGACTATTGACTAAATCCATTTGTTGGTCTTGGTTTATTATATTGTTTCTACTTCTAAATTATAGCGGTCTTGGTTCATTATTATGTTTCTACTTCTAAATTATACCATGTATTCATAGCCGTCAGTTTCTAGCTCTGGTTCTAAATTTGCATTAATTTCTTCTATTGCTGGTTTGGCATCAGTCTACATTATAGTGTCTGTGTGAAATTTCGAAACGATAACTAACTGCTTTTACCAATGGATTTATTTTGAGCAGATTATATGTATACTGTTTAGTTAAAGACGTTGGGAGGAAGTAAAACCAATTCATTAGTCCATGTCTTCCTTGATGAGAATATCTTCAAGTGATTAGTTAAAGATGTTGAGAGGAAGTAACACCAATTCATTAGTTCATGTCTTTCTCAATGAGAATGTTTTCCGTTGTCCTTCGAACTAATTGCAGCTATTATTTTATCCCCATGATTATTAATATACTTATTTTGAGCCATTAATATTCATTGTATAATATCATCTTGGTTTTTATGTTCATCACATATGTTAATGTATTGCAAGTGAGTGTGAGTCTGTTGTTAGTTTACAGAATTTGTAGTAAGTTATTATCGGGATAATTCTCTTAAGAAATTTGGTTAATTTTTTTTAGCATGCTAAATTTGACACATCATATGTGATTAATCTTGCACATGTTGCTTGTATATGGAATTTTGGGTGTAGTGCAGTTTTGATCAACAAAAATATACATGAATTATCGCATGTTAATAGCTCATTTTTTGTTTCATCATTTTTAGTTTTCGTGCTTTGAATTGAATGGTGAATTTCGCAATCTGGGACATTAGGGGCTCGTGTTAACAAAATAAGCATATTGACAGATGCATTGACACCATGTCGACCTGAACCAAAACAACCTTTTCTGAGCCCATTATGGCACAAACCCGTAAAGACCCAAATCCATTCAGACTTGTACCCAACTCCGACCTAAGCCCATTCCAACGTAAACCACATTGGCACCCGAACATGTACCGGCCAGAAACCCATCCCGACCCAAACCAAAATCATCCTTTTCAGAATCAATCTGTTATGACATGAAAATAGTCAATTTTCTATGTCCTTACGACAACAATTTTGTTACCAGGTGCAATTATTCGAATTCGATGCACGAGTTAGTGTGTATATATATATATATAATATATATATATATATGAGAACGAAACATATAATTAAATTTAAAAGTTAAAACCCAATATGTGTTTAAACCAGGGATTGTATCCTATGTAGTTTAGATCCACATACGTAAATAAACCCAATTCTCATTTAACCCAACTAACCCAATAATATTTTAAAACTTTAAAATATTTAAAAAACACAAAGATTGAAAGTCTGAAATTAAAGAAGAGATTATCGTCTGAGGGCCATTTTTTCATATTTACGGCAGAATTTCGGTCAGTATTGATTCGGGTCATTATGGTAGCGACACTCATTATAGTAACTGAAAGGGCAAAACTAAAAACTAAGTCGTGATATGCCCAAAAACATATTGACATTTGTTTTACATGGATCGAAAGCTATAACATCGGTACGGTACCCACACCATATAGATTAAACGTGATAAGCGGTTGCGCTTAATTTTTTCTTGATATTGCGATATAATTTTTATTTAGATAAGAGTTGTGGTCATAATAACGATATGGTGACAACCGAGTCAGTACATTAATATTAACAATGGTTTTAGAGTAAATTGCACAAAACATCCTTTTATGTTTCCTCAAACTTGCAGGTTCCAGTCTTAATGTTTAAAAGTTGCTAAAAATAACCTTTAAGTTTATTTTGTTGCGGGTTCAATCTTTTACAGCTAACCACGTTATTTTTTTCAGTTAAGTTCCCTCACGTGATCAACCAAAATGACGAATATACCCTCACATATTATGCATGTGAGGGAACTTAACTGAAGAAAATAACGTGGTTAGCTGTAAAGGATTGAACCCGCAACAAAAATAAAGTTAAAGGCTGTTTTTAGCAACTTTTAAACATTAAGGCTGGAACCTGCAAGTTTGAGGAAACATAAAGGATGTTTTGTGCAATTTACTCATGGTTTTATTATACAAAAGTTACATGATGTAACTCAAAAAATAAAATTAGTTTTATATCCATCGAAAATTATAAAAATAAATACTAATACAGGTTCTTATAACACCAATATTTGTACCGATGTTGTTGGTCACTACCAACTCACTTCTTCACCGTATAATCATTTCGAATACAAGTCATTTTTAAATAAAGATTATATCAAAATTTAGGGCATTCTTAAATAAAGTTTATATCGAAATTTAGAGAAAACAATTTAACGCAACCGAGTTAGTCCTTATAAAAAATTGAAAGAACGAAAATTATAAGGAAAAAAAATTATTGGGTTAAAAACATATATTATTTATGGTATAAGGTGTGTAATATATACTTACAAAAAGGTCAAAATTATCATTCACACAAGTTGGTAACTGTTATAAACTATAAATAGAAAAAGAAAAAAATCAAAGATACTATTTACACAAGTTGTTAATTCATAACTATATATATATATATATATATATATACTATATAATGAGTTTTTTCTTAACTAGTGGTGCTAGAAAAAATATTTATCATTTTAGTGCTCCTTAAAATCTATTTGCCAAAATAGTGTTTTTTGTTTATTTTATAATTAACCTTTATTTTTTTCTATTCAATCAATTCACCCTCTGGGTTTTTATTCTTTTATTATACCTTTTTCAATCAATCCAATATGTTTTTTTATATAATCAACCTATTAATATTTTATTCTTTTATTATACATTTTTTCAGTCAACGCAAAATAATTTTTTTTATAAAGAATCTGCTAATGTTTTGTGTTTTATCATACTTTACTTTTATCAAGCAATTATGTTTTTATCTTCAGTCAACATATATTTTGAAAGTTGACAAATATATAGTTTCTTATAATCAACCTATTAATGTTTTATTTTTATCAAGCCAATATGCTTTTTTCTTCAATTAACATATATACTGACAGTTTGACAAAAAAGAATTACACAAGGTGTATTTAGAGTTTTTTATACAATTAACAAGATGAAGTTAGAAGAGAAAAAAAATTTATCAAACGAAATCAATGTGAGTTGGCTACTCCTCTATCTACTAATACAAAAAATACAATCATGAAATTACTTACGAACATAAGGTGGGTGGATACGATTGCTTGACTAGAAAGGGCATGAGCAACTAAAATGAGACATACCATCATGCTAATCAAGGTTAAAGCTTTGGTCGCCACATCCATCTTTGATAAATAGTTTCAATAAGTTTTTTTATGTTGATTAAAAGAAAAGGTAAGTAAGAAATAAACAAAACATTAATAGGTTTACTGGAAAAAAAAAGTATTGGGTTGATTGAAAGAAAGGGTATAATAAAAGAAATAAAATGCAGACAATGGATTGATTGAATAGAAAAAATAATTAAAAGTTTAGTATGTTGATTAAAAGAAAAGGAGAACACAAAATTAAGAAAAACGTTATTTTGGTAAAATAGTTTTCAAAAAAAACCAAAATGGTAAATAGTTTTTCTACCAACACCAGGTTGAGAAAAAACTCACTATATAATAAAGTAAATCAATGATGACATCTGTCATTGATTGAAGCTTTCATTTTTTTGGTTTCCCACATTTATCTTCTACTTAATTACGGATATAATTACTTTTTAATTAAAACTTTTATCTTCTACTTAATTATGAATAACTATTTTTAAGTAAAGTTAATTATTATATCGGTATCTAAATAGAACGTCAATATATATTTATATTATATTTGTATTTATCAATATTTATCTATATATATATATATCGAAATCTAATCTAATTACAATTAATGCTATCGAAATCTAATCTAATTACAATTAATGCGACATGGCATTCTAAAATGGCGGATCTAGAAAATCGTTATAGAGGCGACGTTTCAAAAAAAGCTAACAAAATCGAAAAAAGTCAATTTTTTTCCAAAAGTTACATTATCTCCGAAGCGACAAGGGGTAGCGAGTGCTATCCTTATTATAAAGCTAGGTCAGCCTCTAGCATTCTCGCTTTTAACTTAAAAAATTATCTATATTTTTTTAACAGTTAATTAATAAATGATTCCAAATAATTAATTAATTAAAAATGTTAAAAAAGTTTGACTAATTACAAGTAACTACTTGAGTTTGTGTAGTACTCCAAAGTTAATTTACAT
>CAMTDV010001633.1:1162929-1280486 GCA_947069175.1 Scalesia atractyloides
GACGTTACAAACCTTTTAAATGCATGCATGATAGGAGTACTTTTGGAAGATTTTGTAGTATAGCCTTTGTTGTTAGGCCATATTCATGAATCTAGATTTTTTTTACTTAAACAATTATCATGTAGTGACATTTTGAATTAATTTAAATGTTTTTAAATTTAAGTGTTCACCTAAGCAATTTCTTTGAAAACCCTTTTCATTACTTTTTGTATTTTCGCTTTGGCAGGTGTGACATGTAAATATAATGCAACATGTTACTGTCTATCTACAAGTTTTATTTAAAAGCGAATGGGTCAAATATAATTTATTATTTTGTTCTTTACCGTGTTGAATTGAATTGATACCATCCGAACAACATCGGCACCAATACTGGTTTTTTATGGATTTCTTGACATTCTTACCAATGTCTTGACGATTTAAAACGATTTTGACCTAATAACATCAACACTGGTATCATGTGCTATATTGAGTGCTTGTATCATATTCATGTTATAACAAATTGAATCGATGTCGACCGAGTACCTGTCGTAACTAGAGGGTAATCTTACTAGTTGATTTTGATATTAGTTGTTATTATTATAACTTATATTAATATTTACCAAATAAAATATTGGTGAGGGCCATCATCAATAGTACATGGTCTTTTATATTTTAATATTTCTTATTCTTTTTTTAAATGATCTTTTTCTTTCTCTTATTATCTTTATCATTTATTTGATATTTCTTTAATAATTTGTGTTTTTAACTTTTTTTTATAAACCGAAGTACGTAGTTTTTCTTAATTTTTTTCTAGATACCCCGGTATAAATTTTATTAAAAACAAATTTATATTTAAAATAAAGTATTTATTTGGTATCATAAAATGATACAATGATGAACTTAACCGACTATGACGGTTTGGCTTTCTAAAGAACAGCCATCATTTTAAAATAACGTTTGTTTAATTTACCAAAATAGAGTACTTCTTTGGTATCATAAAATGATACGATGTTGAACTGAACCGAGTATGCCGGTTTGACTTTCTAAACAACAACCTTCACTTTAAAATAATGTTTATTTTACATTATCATTTGTTTCGTTTCACTACAATACGCGACTTCAACAAACAAGTGTGTGGGGTTACAAAGAGTAGCAATACATGTTAATTATGTTATATTATTCTAATTAATCTATGGATAATTTGTTTTTCTTTATAATTTATAAAGCATGACGTTTTATAAAATTCTAACTATACAGTTGCGATGTGCCTGTTTTTATCTACATGTTGATATAAATGGTACTCAAAACCAAGTTGTGAATAATAGTGTACAAGACTACAAGTGATCGAAACACAAATGTTTGTGTCCTCAAAACCGCTTCACGGATTGGTTCCTAAGATAAAGTAAGGACATTTACCCTTATGTAATTGTAATAATATAATGTGACATGCTAATTTTTATATATAAGTTTTATTTAAAAGCGAACGGGTCAAATATAATTTCTTATTCTGATCTTTATCGAGACAAACTGAATAGATACCATCCGAACAACATCGAGACCGACACCGGTTTTCGTTTTTATAGATTTCTCGACTATCCTACCAATGTCATGAAGAACTAAAACGATTCTAACCATATAACATCGGCACATGTATCGGTTGCTATATTGAGTGTTGATATCGTACTGATCAACACAGATATCGGTTGTTATATTGAGTGTTGGTATCGTACTGGTGCTGTAACGAGTTGAAGTGATATCGACTGAGTACCCGTTGCAACTTGTGGCTAATCCTTCTAGTTAATATTAATATTAGTTATTATTGTAACTTAAGATTTACCAAATAAAATATGTAAGTTTCAAGGCGAAAGCAGCCATCAAATCAACGCAACCACCAATAACATTTAGAGCACCTTCAACAGTGCATAGGTGTCATGGTTTGAAAACATAAGCGTTGAGGTGTGGTACTTGACGAAAGTCCTTAGACTATCTTCGTTGATGACCTTTGTTTAGGTTGGTTGTCACTTGGCAAAATATTATTGGTTGTATTAAAATTAGAAAAAGAAAAAAGAAATTAAAACCAACAACCTGGTCGTTCTTGCAACGTAGGTTGCAACCAATTTGTATGCCACATGTCATTCAAGTAGTGGCTCTCATTCTATTTTTTTTTCTTATTTTTCTCTTTCCCACAAATAATTTTTTTACTTAAATAACTTGTTAAATTTAAACTAAAATAAATAAATACATGGTATTTCTTAGTTTTTTTTTTGTGAACATACCGATATAAATTTTGTTAAAAACTGAGTTGGTTTAAAAAAAGGTTTTCTTTAATTTAAACAAATATTTATCATTTGATGAATATTATTTTTTCTTTATTCTTAACTTTTTATATTTAAAGTAAATAAACTGTTTGTTTCAAAATAAAAAAATTATTTTAGTAATTCTAATTAAATAAAAAATATTCATAAGTTATATTTTGTTTAAGAAAAGTTGGTTTAGGTTGGGTTGCTAATGAGTGTGGAAGGTTGAGTTTGTGTAGATTGAAAAGAAAGAAATTAGTTTTTTTATTAAAGGTTGGGTTGTTATGGGTTGTGAATGGGGATAGTATTAGATAAATAAATAGTCTATAATGCATGACTAAATCAAAAGAACTGGTTCTGTGGTTGGTATCATACCTCTTACCTTGACCTTTAAGTCTATACGTTTCCAACAAGGCAAAGGTGTGTGACCCAAAAGTTGGAAGAAAAAAATACCGGATTTTATTTGCTTTAGTTCAATATAATTTATTTTCTACTTTTTATTTTCTTTTTTAATAGGACCCACAAAATTAAATTGTGTGAAAAATACTTTTTAATTTCAAAGGGTATATTTGTCATCTAAAAAATAAATACCAAAAACTAACTCATGTCTACTTTAGGGACCGTCAATTTCTCCCGTGCCAATTAAACACGTCTATCTTTGGTCAAGTGGTAATTTAACAATTTTCATGAGTATTTTGATAACTTTTCTAATTAACATGTCTATTTTAGTGATTTTAGGACTAGATAACTAAGTTTTTAACTATAAACTTCCATCGTTACCTAAACAACTCAAACTTTATAAAGAAAAAAATGGTATATCTTGGATGATTGGAAATATAAAATAAAGTATAATCTAATATATATGGACCTATGGTGGCGATATAATAAAATGATATTACAAAATAAATTAAGTGTCAATATGGACCTATGGTGGGTACACGCAGTGTCAATTATACAGGTCTTTGGACCAAAACTAGCTTTATGATTCTTTCAAGTATTTATAGTCGTCTAAATGAGTCTTCTTAGATATCAGTTATACAACTATCACTACACAACGTAACAAGCAAACTCCACAGTCAGCAACAAGTCGATCATAGGACGAGTTGATTTTCGAACGTTCGTGGGTAGAACGAAGTCCAATAATATCAAATTTGATTGTCACCAACATGGACCGCCCTGAAAGCGCCAACGAGAACATTCATCCACTGAGAAACCGAAAATCAAATCTGCTCGCATCTGAATCCGGTTGTGATGCAATTGCTGGTGAACAAATCACTTTCAAATCCCTTGGAGCTACGTTGGATGTTATTTACCGATATTCAAAAGCTTACGTGCTTATAGGAACGGTATACCTTAAAAACACGTTAAATTCATTCAAAACTTTTTTTTCCTATCTTAACAACGTATTTGTTATGGAACGAAACCATTCCAAGGTATAAAACCTGACATGTCCACATTTGATATATTGGCAACAAATGTGAAATGTGGGGTTCATTTCATAGACATTAAATATGCATTCATTAAAATCGGTCATTTAACTATTTTGCTCAGCAGGTATTGTCCATTATTTCAATTTCTTTGCTTGCTGTCCAGAGTCTTTCAGACTTCACTACATCTTTTTTTCTTGGAGTTTTACAGGTTTGTTTTTTTTTTATTTTATTTTTTATTTTTTTACTTCTTACAATAATGTAAATATAAAGTTCAGTTAAAATCTTTTTGCACTTTAAATTGTACGTACTTCAAATGGGATTAAATTCGAGATGAAAGTTTAGGCAGTCATCGGTAGCTGTTTGGCCATTTCGTATATGGCGGCCATCAATCAGCTCTCGGATATTGAGATCGACAAGGTTAACAAGCCATACTTGCCGTTGGCATCAGGCGAACTTTCAATTAAAGCAGGCATCCAAATCACCTCTTTGTATGCGATTTTGGTATGTCATAATGTGACATTAACAAATACATAACTCATAATATTCAGGATACAATATAGTTAATTAACTATCCACCTTTTTATGCAAATCAGGGTTTCTGGCTTGCATGGAGTGTTGAATCCTTGCATTTAAGGTTATGTCTCTTCTTATGGTATGCTGTTGGAACTGCGTATTCGGTTGATGTGAGTGTATATTTGTTTTAATACATGAAGTAGTAAATCACAAAAAAAAACGTCGTTTATGTTTACACCAGATTGCAAAGTGTGTCATTTATCTTCATAAAGTACAAAAAACGTACTTTTTGTTTTCAAACATTTGCATATTATGTCCTTTGACCATAGCTCGATTAAATTTCTTGGTTAAATCTGACCGAGTAGACCACATGAGGGTATTTTAGATGGAAAAAGACCAAAATACTCTAATGTGGGGTCTACTTGGTCAGATTTAACCAAGAAAATTAACTGATTATAGCCAAAGGATATAACATGCAAGGGTTTGAAAACATAAAGTACGTTTTCTTTTTTTGTAATTTTTTAAGGTAAAAAACATATTTTGTAATCTGGCGTAAACATAAAAGATTTTTTTTTTTTTTGGTAATTTAATCTACATGAAGTGACTAATTCATGATTTGAAGAACAATTGTCTCAAGGGTCTAACTGTGTATATTTTCAGTTACCGTTACTCCGATGGAAAAAGTATCCTGTGCTTGTAGTATTGTGCAGTTGGTTATTTCAAGGGGTGATCGTTCCTATGTTGTTGCACTTCCATGCTCAGGTTCATTATCTAAACAAATTCAAGAATTTCCCAAATATATATATTGGGTTTAATTATCAAAGTCACAACAAGATTTATCAGTGAATTAATTAACAAAAATGAACTTTACAGACAAACATACATGGAAGGACCGTTGTACTTTCAAAGCATGCTATCTTTGTATTTGGAATCATGGGCATTCACTCAGTAGTGATGGTAGTATTTAAGGTATGCAAATGTTGATACTTAGTAATATTATTCTGGCATTGATATTGTTCTTATATATTAACTATTGTGTTTTTAGGACATTCCTGATATCGATGGAGATAAGAGAAATGGAGTCAACACATTTGCCTCAAAATTCGGCCCTAAACGGGTTAGCTCCAAGCTATATATCTACAATAAGCTTTCGGTGCCAAGTCTAGTTAATCTTCTAAGTTGGGTTTTTTTTTTTCTTTCAGGTGTTTTGGACTTGTATATGGCTTCTGGAATTGATATACATTATATCTATATTAATAGGGTTATCATCAACCCATTTGTGGATCCGGCCAATAATGGTAACGTACATGTATACTCTAAAATCATTTTGCCTATCAGAATGCTAGCATTTGTCTCTGATAACATGTTAGGTCAACATCATGCATAATATTTATCTATTACTTAATAAATACAAATAAATAATTCTATATACAAACTTGGATATGTGTCACCATCATATTTCACTTCATCAATTTTTTCTCACACAAATTTCTCCACAAACCCTAAATAAATAAATGTTTTATAAAGTTAGTTGGAAAGAGTAACTTAATCCTATTTTCATATAATTAATTTTCTTTTTTTACTCATTTGTGACATAGTAAATTAAGCATTAATTATGAAATATTTTATTCGACATATACAAACCTTTTACTTAGATCATAGTTTTATAATAACTACCTATTAGTTAAATCCGCATAACAGTTATTGATAAGAATTACAAATGTAATATATGACATACCAATAATATTATTTTCATTTACTTTAAATAAAAGTGTATTGCATATTTTTCAGAATTTAACTCGTGTAATACACGGGCTATAATGTTATTTCAATGTTACTAATTAAGATATGTTGGTTTTTTACGATAAATTTAAGTTAGTCATCTGAACTGTCATACGAAGTTTTTTACATATTATATAATTGTATCGTTTCTATTATATTGTCTGTGTAATACACTGGTCTATAACCTAGTAAATAACAAATGAATATTATGTTGAACACGTATCACCACCATATTTCATATCACCAACTTTTTCCTGCCAAATTTCTCTATAACCTTAAATAAAGAAATTGTTTTAGAAAATAGGAAACAGTATGTCCTATTTTAATATTCTTAGTTTGTTTTTTATACTCATTTCTGATATAATAAATTAACTATTAATTATCAAAATATTTATTCGTCATATATAAACCGTTAACTTATATTATAATTTCTAATAACTTAACTAAATACGCATAACAATTTTAATAACAATAAAAAATCAAATTTGTGACATACCTATAAAATTATTTTTATTTAATTTAAATAATAGTTATATTTAAAAGATTAATAATAATAAAATAATATTATGTATATATATTATTATATGTAATAATGTAATACATAATTCCTTGAAGAATATATAATATATATAGAGAGAGAGAGAGAGTGTGTGAGAGAGAGGCCGGTTATAGTAAAAATTGTCTTAACGTACGCTTCGTACGAGATACAATGTCAATATGCATGCGATTTTGGTTTTTTTCAACTACATGCGAAAATTATTTTTTTAACATGCGAATTTTTTTTAACATGCAATTTTTTTTAACATGCGATCTTTAGTTTTTTACAACATGCGACATTTCCTTTCTGAGTTATAACGTGCGAACTTGCCATCGCGTACGCTCGTACGTTAAGGCAAATTGTACGATACACTTTCACTATATATATACACACACACACATATACATACATACATATATATAGAGTGGAAGAGAATCATGAGAAAACTACTTATTTGTGAGAAAGCTAAAAAACATTAAAAATGTTATTTAAAAAATGGTGTGTTTTTTAAGTGATTTTTTTTTATTTTTTAGTTTTCTCATAACGATGAGTTTTCTGATGATCTATCCCCTATAGAGAAATGGGTTTAATTTAGAAGATAAATTAATGTGAGATAAGAAAGAACAAGATAAAAGTTTGTGTATATGTGTAATTTCACGAAGTATAACACACTATATTATAATACGATTATAGAAGACAAAAATGTAATTTAACAAAGTTTGAAGACTTTAAGTAATTACAATTTTTAATACATATTGTTGATTTTTAAACCAGCTTCCCCTATAATTTTTAAATAGTCACAACTCTTTCATATGTTAATATTTAAAAAGAAGTATAAAACGAGCATTTATTCTTTTTAATTTGAATTTGGTATTGCCATATGCTTTTTTTTTATTTTCAAAAAATATATATGTTACATAACTACATGTGCTGTGTTTGTTGCATGACGCGAACACCCCATTAGTATGTGTATTATACCGTGATCAAAGAAGAAGATGGTGGGCGGTTTGGGTTTAGTCTTTTGAGTGGATCCGCTAATTTAACTGATATATTTACTTTTTATTTTCTTTATTAATGGGAGCCACAAATCAAAATGTGTGAAAAAAATACTTTTTAATTTTAAAGGGTACATTTGTCATCTAAAAATAAATACCAAAAACTAACTCATGTCTACTGGACCACTAATTTTATCCACTTCTAAATAATAGGGAGCGTATGTGTAATTTTGGAAAGGTGAGGAGTAGGTATGCAAAAAGGCTCTTACCAAAGGGATTATTCAAGTAATTAACTCTAGAAATGTGTTGCTAATAATGAAATAAGCATTACGTTTGATGCTCTAAACAAGGGGTATTCATAGCCCGGTGTTTACGGTGTTAAGTCAAACCGTTAGTAATGTTTTTCTATCATCGAAAATCAAAACAAATCGTTAAAATTTTAAACTGGCCATATTGAACTGTTATTAATGATTTGTTCTAGTTAATTTCAAAGTTTGGACTTTTATGGGTGCTTTGCGTTTAGTGTTTACAAGCCCAAGAAACTAACTAAATCTTATTTCATCTAATTGTGGTGAATAGGTAATTGCACATAGCATTCTTGGTTTTATTGTATGGAAAAAGGCAAACTTGGTGGATCTTAAAAGTAACGAGGCGACTGAATCATTCTACCGGTTTATTTGGAAGGTATTACCGTGCACTTAAAAAAATTATTAAAAGTATATATTTACACATATAAGTATTATACTATTAACAAAATAACCACCTTGTTATATTTTCACATTACAGACATTGTTTCCTTTTTACAGTTGTATTGTGTGGAGTACTTATTGGTGCCCATTTTAAGATTTTAAGTACGAAGAAGAAGCTACAAATAATATTCATCCTTTATTATTATTCTGTTTCATTGTCTTTCTATTTAGTAGTTTCACTTATAGTATTGTATTAACGTACTAGTCTGTTTTGTCGTTCCTGTTGTGTGTACCTAGTGGATATAAATTCATGTAGCTTTTAATAAATATACCAATGAATGTATGTTCGAAATATATAAGATAAGAACCAGCTAAAATTTCCAAACTCTTAAGTTTAAGAAATAGGCATCTGTTTGTAAACTGTTTGGCGGGAAGTTTTTTATAAAACGAACAAATTTGAACAATTTTTTGTTCATGAACAAACATAAACACACGTTTTGTTTGTTTATTTATGTCCGTTAAAGTTTGATAAATACATAAGTAATTACATTTATTTTTAATTTTTTTATTCTTATTTTTAATAGTAACAGATGAAATCTTTATTAAAATGCCAAAGTAACAAATTACAAACAAGTGGCAAGCAAACGAGCAACACATATGAACTAAATGTAACACCCTCATGTTGTGGCGAGTAAATTTAAATACGATTTAACCTAAAACATCGAATCGCAAGTCCATCTAGCATAAGGGACAAACTGTATCTACTAACATTTATTGTTATTTAAAAACTATTATATCTAGGCCTAAATTTTTTTCAACATTATTTTTGCTAACATAACGCGCTTAAAGCTCATCTATTGTCAATTGTAACTCTGCTTGTATCTCACGAATCTTACAAACCCTTTCGGTTAGTTTGGTGAGTATGACATGAATACGTTTGTCAGATTCTATAACATCTTGAAGAATACGCGTGAGCCTCTCTAACACGTCGGTATCCTCATTTAAAGTCGACATTCGAGACATTCGAAAATACATGTAAAAACATTAATAATAGAAACTTATTACGAATATGAAATGTGGAACGAATTGGCTCAAACACATATCCACGGCTATTTACTTTGATGATGCTTTTTGGCTATAAAGATCACATGTGTAGCTCTTTTGTCATCGCTAGATTACTTGTTAACTTGAACGTAATAAAAAGTGGAAGAAACACAAAATTGACATACAAAATGACTCGTTGTTAAGAAGTTACATTTTAAAAACTGACTCACAAATATGGAAATAAGCAGTTGCTTATATTAATCCTTCACAATCTTATATTGTAGTCAATTATGATTACTATCAATGAGCAACACGTAGGCGCTTCTACAACAACAATTGCCTTTCAAAACGACAGAAGAAAATATACAACACATAAAATCCACTGTACCACTCCAAGAAGCAAAAAAAAAACAAAAAGAAGTGCAACATGTACAACACCAAGAAGTGCACAAAGTAAGCAACGCATGTATTAAATATTATTAGCATGTCTAGAATATGAAATGGCATAGGCTCAGAAGCTCTTCATGTTGCATGTATTAATGTCGCGCCAAATGATAAAGAGACATCATTGCTAATAAAAACATGTGTTGAAACTCTTAGATTAACACAAAGCCATCGTCATAAAGACCAAAACTACAAACCATATCAGCCAACCATCAAACACTATAGAAAAACTCAAATTACCAAATACAAACATCTTAAACGTCTCGGATCAATTTTTATTGTAATCAAACAAATCCAATCACCATTACCAACACTTATCGTAATATCAATGTCGGAACCAAGTCTTTGGGTTCTAAAGCCTTAACAAACATTAGATCAAAACTGCAAACAAACAAAAGCCCAAATACAAATAAAATCTTCGATGAAGGCATCCTCTTCGTCTCGATAACAAAACCATCATTCATAGCAAGGCCAAAAAAGCTAAGAATTCACCAAAAATAGAAAGTATCACAAAAGAAATAAACCAAGCACTCTCAGATCCGAGCAAAGCCCAATTGCCATCTATCCGAAAAATAAAATACAAAGAGAGCGTATACCTAGTCATTCTAATCCCAAAAAAACACACATGCAAGGGCATACCCTAAACGAAAACAGAACACTTCAACCAAAACAACGAATGTAACGAACAACGGTCAAGAACAGCCGTTCGAAACGTTAAAACCCTAAACAATAAAGGGTTTCACGGACATGCCCTTGTTCGTGTCCGTTTGATTCGTTTACAAGCGTAGTGACAATAAAGTAACATTAATGTATCTATCTATATATATAAATATATACTTCAAAAATCGTAGGAAATAATATGGTTTAAGTGTGTTTGAAATTGGCTACAAGAGTTTATTCACATGAGAAAGTTTTAATAGGGACTTTTTTCGCTCCACGCGTTTAACTTTATCAAGGGCTTTCTTAATAATACTTAAAAGTTTTGTATATCTAACAATTTGTTATCAATGGGGAGAATATTGAGAAATTAGTGAGAACAAGAAAAGTCATTGATGATAGGTATAGCACCACGCCTACTTCCCCTCGTCCTCGACGACAAATTCAAACATCTTATAGCTCCTATCAGAAGGATAGATAAATGGATAGATTTCTCGAGATATTTTCTTATGAAGTTTTGTGAGTGTAGGCGTGGTGCTATACCGTATCAACGTTTTTAAAGACCCTAAGCGGACTATGAAGTGGTTGCCCTGATGCAAAATATATAGAAATTAATAGAAGAATTAGCCACTAAAGTTAACCTACCTTGAGTAATTAGCCTAATTTGCCCATAAATTCTCCTCCAATCCCAACGGACCCGAAACCATGAGTGATTACCATTAGTGATAGTCGATAACCTAGAAAATCGACAGAGCGGGTTGCGATGAGAAGTGGGAACGATGATTGCAGCTCAACTTTAAGCGCTACTTCGTTGTATTAGGATGAGGTCGAATGGTCGATGGTTGCTTCAGACTGCAGTTATGTATGTAGTTTAATTTCGAAACTGGGTCTTCAATGTGGGCCTTTTTTCCTAAACAATTTTTATTTAGGTAAGAAAAAATTGGTTTAGTTTTGCTTTTATCTAGGCCCGATACATATATAATATATAAAACTTTACTATAATTTAGAAGCCCTTAATTTATGGTGGTCCTAAGCCCGTGTCTATGTTGGTAAGCCTAAAGAGTCGGCCCTCCCTGCCTACTTCCCCTCATCCTCGGTTGTACAACCTGGAAAGAAAGAAACGAAGAAGTATTCAGGAGGAAAAGTGGAACCGGAAAGTGTAATAGAGCAGATCAAGTCAAAAGGGTTCTTTAGATTGGAATTCATGGTTGTCTTTTAATATTTAAGATATGTAAACTTTGATTATTGTGGTATTTGTTGGTTTTCTAGCACTTTGGTAGAATAATGGATTTTAATAATCCTAACTATTAGCCATTGTCGGAAACGGTCTCAACTTAAAAAATAACCAGTAGTGGTCTCACCTTTTCATATATCGTAAATCAATAGACCTTTACTAAACCAAAAAGGATAATGGGATAAAAAGAAATTAAGGTTTTCTTAGTAAAAGTCCATTAGTTTATAGTATGTGAAAATGTGGGACCACCACTGGTTATTTTTTAAGTTGAAACCGTTGTCAACCAACGGCTAATAGTTTAAATTATTAAAATCTATTATTCTTTTTTTTAATATATTGGGATTCAAAGCTTGCACTTCTATACTTACCTTGATTCTCCTTCTTGCTTCCTCTACTTTTAGAGCATTCACAACTTGTCATTCAAATTTTGAGAGAGAGGTTTTTATATTATAAATAGTGATTGTATGTGGTTGTGATAAAGATGAAAGAAAATATTAATATTCATCGGTATATTTAAGGGAACAGTGTTCATCCTCTATAATTTTCTAATATATTTTGAAAGTGGTTGTGAGTGGAGGAGAGAGAGAGAAAAAAAATTGATGATAAAGGTATAAAAATATATTATTTAATTAAATGAGAGAGAATATGTATTTGTATTTAGTGGAATTATAGGGTAGATTTGGTAGAAGAATGTGAATACTCTTACTTTAATACTTCTCTTGTTTAAATATCCACTTTGGAATCTTCTCCTTGACCTTGGACCCTTCAAGGGAAAGGACTTTCATAGTATCAATAATAACATACTTTTACCCTTATTACACGGGCTCAAGCTGGTATCTTTAAACCCTTTCATCAAGCGGACTTATCTGATCTTACTCAAAATCCCTTACATCAAGCTCTACCTGCATCCAATGACCCCAATGGATTCAAAATTTTCGTCAAAGAATGAAAATGGTTGGATGCTATGCATAAGGAACTTGATGATCTTCATAGCAACAAAACTTGGTCTATGGTTCCCCGTCCCATCCCATTGATCGCCATGTTGTTGGATCAAAATGGTTTTCTTAGACGAAGTATCATTCGGATGGTTGTACTGAGCATTTTAAAGCTTGTCTTGTGGCAAAGGTTTTAGTAAATTTCCTTGTATTGACTATTTGCACACATTTAGTCCAGTTGTTAAAGCATCCATTGTTCGAATTATTCTCACTCTAGTTGTTGTCAATAATTTCAAATCACACCAACTCGACGTCAATAATGCCTTTGCTAACTGGACATAATTCTAACTTAATGAGAATTATATCACGATCAGGATTAATAATCCGACATATTACATGTATACATCAAACAATATGTTTTGCATGAATTATTCTCACATTTTCATCAAAATTGGTTGCTATAAAATATACACCCTTTACAAAATACTAAACTTTTTTTTTTATTTTTTGACGAAAAACTAGTTAGGTCAAGTAAACGTATGACATTAACTTTTAATTCATCATTGTTTGATAATCTGGTTTTGATCATCCACTTTTGTTCATCGGCAGGGATGATTAGCAATTGATCTATCGTAGTAAAAGATCGTCAGCAGACCATCATATAGTCAGTTTTTACCGGTTAAGATGACATTTCGCTTAGTATATGTTGACCAACTTCACACGCCAACTTAACAGAAAACTCTACTGGGTTTTTTAACGACAATCTAATACTACTGCTAAAATCTGTTGGGTTAATCAGGTTTTGTTCAAGGGTCGCCAGTTCACGGATACGATTCGTTTACGGGTCATGGATCGTCACATTATCAGATCATAAAAAGGATCAATAATGGGTTGCAAGGCAATGGATAATACCCATGTTTTGAAGGTGTTAAAAGTTGACCAGGTGTCTTGGACGAACTTTGAAAAGATAGACGTTGTGTTACTGAATAAAAGGCGTAGAATTGGAATATTCTTTTGGCATGTTTTTGTATTTTCTATATAAATAGGTTTGGTTTTAGTCTATTAATATAATAGTCAAGTATATTTTAGAGTTCCATAATTTCTTCTTGAACCCTTTTTTGTTTTATTAAATACAATACTTAATTTTGATACCTCCTGAACTAACAAAATCTACATCATTGTTCACTATAGGACTTGAACCCTCGGGGAGTGCACACATTATAAACTTTACAATAAGTGACTTATAGGAAAAACATACACAATCATCATTAACCTCATATAGTCAACCATTCATTAAGTCTTTTAAAGTCAACCATTCATTAAGTCTCTTATAGTCAACTAACCTACCATTAAGCGTTTGAGCTTCTTTGAGCGTGTGCGGCGAAGGCATCCTGGTGATGGCCATGAACTTTTCTGGGTTTGCTTTAAACCCATCGCGGGTAACGACTACTCCCAAAAACTTGCATTCCTCAACTCCGGATGGACATTTTTTTGGGATTCAACTTGATGTTGTATTCCCTCAGCGTCCGAAACGTTTCTTCGATGTCTCGCAACATGATTTTTTTCTTCCATGCTTTTAATTACCAAATCATCCACATATACCTCCAGTTTCCACCCAATTTGGTTGGCAAACGCCATATCCACCAACCTCTGGTAGGTTGCCCCGCGTTGTGTAACCCAAAGGGCATTTTTGTATAGCAGAATATCCTAATGTTAGTATCGAAAGTCGTTTTTTCTTCATCTTCTTCCGCCATCTGAATCTGATGGTATCCTTTGCAGGCGTCGAGCATGCACTTGAAATAGAAAGGAACGAGCGAGTCGACCTTGAAGTCGATTTCAGGAAGCGGGTACGCGTCTTTTGGGCATGCTTTATTTAGATCTTTGTAATCTATGCACATCCTCCACATACCGTCAGTCTTCTTCACCATGACGGGTTTGCCACCCAGGTATGATAATTTATCTCCCGCAGGATCCCCGTCATGGTAAACTTTTGTCCCTCATTTACTATTGCCTCTTTCCTTTCCTATCCGGTGCCATACTCCGTTTCCTCTAGGCTATTAGCTTAATTTCGGGTAGTGTGGATAAATGATGTTCTGCTCTGTCGTTGTAGGGTATACCAGTCATGTCGCCATGCTCGAAAGAAATAACATCCATGTTATTATGGAGCAATGTTATGAGGCTGTCTTTTATTTCTGGAGAAAGAGTACCACCAACCGTGACCATCTGATCCGGGTGTTCAGTGCTCAGTACCCATCTTTCAGGTCCAATTGCCCCTGTAGATCCGTGTCTGCATCTCTTCGCGTTCATAACTTCGCCCACATGATCACGGTGTACTGTTTCCACCCTTCTTGGGTTGGGAATTTCATGAACCGGTGCGCCATAGAGACAATTGTATCCAACTTGCCAAGTGTATATCTCCCAATAATGACATAATAATGAGATTCAGCTCTGACCACTAGGAATGGGAGACCAAAGTCTTTTCACACGGCGCCTTACCGGAAGTAATTGGGAAAGTGATTTGCCCAATTGGGTATACTTTTTTTCCAGTAAAGCCCCTGATGCGGGCGTAGACCGGCTTGAGGAGGGCTCGATCTTCCCTCTGCATTCGGTTATAACAGTGTTCGTAGGTAATATCTTTCGAACTCCCTTTATCCACTAGGATTCTCCTCATGTTGTAATCACCAACCGCCATGGTGATAATAAGGGGATCAGCACTAAGATGGGTATCCCGTTGTCTAGAATCCACCTACATGTCAACCAGCATCCATGGTTCGAGGATCTCAATACCCCGCTTGGTTCCTCACACGTCTTCCACATATACCACGTTCATGTCGCGGTACTTTCTCGCCGTCTTGTCGTCTTCCTTGTTCACTAGGCAGTCTGCCACTCTGTTGTTTCATCTTCACTAGCTCGCTTGCTAGTTTCCTAATTTGTGTTGTCAAAGAGTGAGTAGCTTTGTCGCGCACCTCGTATTTTTGTGCTCTTACATCATCCATCTGATTTCTTTTCTGCATTTCCTGCTGCAATGCCTTCAACATCTCCGTCATCTCATTTCCTCCACTAAAGCCGGAAGATCCAGATGATCCTCCTTGATTATTCTGGTATTGGCCTTGATACCCACTTGATAATTGTTTTGGTAACGAGACTGATTAAAGTTCCTTTGCCCACCAGACTGATTGTTACCCTGAAATCTCTAGTTGCTCTGATTATTTGCATTCCCATAGCTGAAGTTTGGATGATTTCTGAGCCCAAGGTGGTAGGTGTTAGAGTTCATGTTGAAGTTCCTACGACCACCTCCACTACCTTGCACAAAATTTACATCGTCAAACCCACCAACAATATTGGGGCATTGATCTACAATATGCCCCAAGTCTCCACAATGCCCACACATAGGCAATTGTACCCCTACCTCGGGTATATTCTCTACCGTTCTTACCACTGCATGGCGCCCTCTTCTCGAAGATTACGCTTTACTCTTGGAAGTACTTGCCATTTTCTCTAAATAATCCCAATCCACGTGCTCATAGTTTGTGCTAAAGGTGCCATTTGATATCGAACTGAGATCCTTTGCATCCTCTGTGTTAACCCCTCGGGAAAGACGTTGAGTAATTCCCACATTTGTATGCCATGATGTGGGCAATTCTTCAGCAACATCTTGTAACGGTTGAAGGATTCATGAAATAACTCACCGGGTTGTTGCTGAAAGTTCCTGATATCCTTTCGAGCATCATTAGTTCTTTGCGCCGTGTAAAATTCGTCTAGAAAAAACTGTTGCATCTCGGGCCAAGTAAAGATAGAATCCGAAGGCAAAGAATGGAACCATTGTTGTGCTGTCTTCTAAAGTGAATTGGAATAATACCAACTTCATGTCATCTGATGTAAATCCTTGACCCCCAATCGTGTTGCAACGAGCATCATAAGCAGCAATTTGCAAATATGGTTTTTAAGTCGCCAAACCATGATACTTGGGTAAACTTTGGATCGATTCAGCTCTAACCTCAAATGAACTACCTCGTAATTGAGGTATTACAACTGGTGATGGGTTGTTAGAAATTTCAGGTTTAAAGTGACTTTCAACCCCCCGCACTGGTCCTCGATCGTATCGTCTAGGAATGCCTTCGAAGTTGTTGACCGGTCGGACTATGTTCCGCGGGAGTGGTCTTTGTTGACCCGACATTTATGGTGGTATTGCCAGTATTGGAACATTGATTGGTCTTGCATTCACTGGCTGTTGATTAACCGGGTCAGGTGGAAGACCGTATTGTTGATATCCGGATGTATCCCGGTTCCCTTTTTCTACAAATCCAAAACCTGTGTTGATTCCTTCATAATTCCGCAAAGGCATCACTTGCCTCTCACCTTGATTCCCGTAACTGTCATATTCATCATAACCATCTCCGAATTCCCCTGAATTATTCCCTTGATCAAACATCGAAGCTCTTAATGAAAACTGTTGTTGCTGAGCTGGTTGGTGATGGGAAGGTTGGGTTGGTAGGGGAATTGAAGTTGATGAATTAACGGGTTGAGTTTGATTAGATGGAATGGTATTATCATCGGCAACAATCCTCACATATGGTGAATAGTGTTGGGCATTAGATGTTTGGGTGAATGATGGGTATTGAAAAGATGTTGATTGGTTTGAGAATGGTGGTAGGTTGTCGAGATTGGGGAACGGTGGTGGTGGCATCGGTGGAACTTGAGTGGTGGGAGGTTGAGTGGATTGTGGTGGTGTTTCGGATGGTCTATTGGGGTTAGGTGAAGGTTGAGTGGGAGTGGGTGAGAATTGAGTTTGTTGCAGCGGGTTTGCAGCTTGCTTGTCTGGATTTCCCGAGTTCTCCATTACTTTGATTGTAGGTATTGGAGATTGTAGTACCTTGTTTTCTCGATGCAAAAATCGGGTTTGCCGAACTGTCCTCTCAATTTCTGAATCGAATACTAACGGTGAAGACTTTCTGGATTTCCTGGTATGATGCATACATGTAAAGAGTCACCTCCACAAACACGAACAAGAACCTTGCGTAATTCTGAACAAACTGAATAAAACTCTACTTTTAGATTTTTTTTAACTATTTTTATAAAAACACTTAAAACAAAACACTTTGCGCACAACTCCCCGACAACGCCGCCATTTTGATAACTGTCGTGAGTGTCATCGAAAACCTAAATAACCTAGATAGCTAAGGTAAGTAGGGTATCGAATCCAGAGGAGTATGGTGGAAAATGTTTGTTGATTAAGTATTATGAACCTACTTTCGGATGGTCTATTGGGGTTAGGTGAAGGTTGAGTGGGAGTGGGTGAGAATTGAGTTTGTTGCAGCGGGTTTGCAGCTTGCTTGTCTGGATTTCCCGAGTTCTCCATTACTTTGATTGTAGGTATTGGAGATTGTAGTACCTTGTTTTCTCGATGCAAAAATCGGGTTTGCCGAACTGTCCTCTCAATTTCTGAATCGAATACTAACGGTGAAGACTTTCTGGATTTCCTGGTATGATGCATACATGTAAAGAGTCACCTCCACAAACACGAACAAGAACCTTGCGTAATTCTGAACAAACTGAATAAAACTCTACTTTTAGATTTTTTTTTAACTATTTTTATAAAAACACTTAAAACAAAACACTTTGCGCACAACTCCCCGACAACGCCGCCATTTTGATAACTGTCGTGAGTGTCATCGAAAACCTAAATAACCTAGATAGCTAAGGTAAGTAGGGTATCGAATCCAGAGGAGTATGGTGGAAAATGTTTGTTGATTAAGTATTATGAACCTACTTGCAAAAATGTAAACTTGATTGTTTGAGTGTTTGATTAACTAAAAACTACTAAAAACGAGTTTGTAAACAATTGGAGAAAAGGTGATTCCTCCAATTTTCAGATTCAAAGTGGATTCAGGTGATTAGTTTTAATTGAGAAATCACATAGACATTATTAAAATGATTAATTAGCCGATTGTGATAACCGATGACTAAGTATTTTGATTGCAAACAACGAAAGTTATCACACAATTATCAATTGAATATTACCAAACCCAATCCCTATCTAATATATCCCAATGACTAGAACGCTTAGGACTTGAAAGAATCAAAACTAGGTTTTAAGTAAAATCAACTGTTACAATCAAATTAATAAATCAATATGCAAAAAGCATCGAATTCTTAGATTGCTAGTCTCAATTACAAGATAAAACCAAAAACAATCATCCACTTACAAGAACCTCCACTCAGAGGAAACCACTACGGCATTAGCCACTCATGTTTGTTGATTGATCTTCACAAGCTTAAATAGGTTTTGAAACATCAAAACAATTAGGGTCGGCCATGTGTATCCATTGTGTAAAACCCTGAATAGTCGTCTAAACAACCACCACCGCAATAGAAACAAATGATTCCATGCCCAAATCTCAATAGATCTAGAGATTTGTGTTTTTCCAACACCCTTGGAGCCTACAACAGATCTTATAGATGGTTCTCAGGCGACGGTGTTCATTGTTGGTGTTAGACCCAGAGAGGACAACGGCGCAAGAGTTTAAGTGGTGAGCGGAGGAGGCGACAACGCAAGGGTTCTGTGGTTGTGCAAGTCTTTGGTGGTAGTTATTGTGATGGTGGAGCGGCAGGCGATGATCGAGTGGTCGTTGGAAGTATGTGTTGGAGTGTTAGAGAGAGAGGGGGAGAAAGAAAAGTGGACAGAGAGAGAGGTGGGAAAGGAGAAGATGGAGGTGGCGACGGTGGGTGGTGGGTGGTGGCGTCGGTGGCTGTAGTGGTGGTGATGTAGAGAGGGGGAAGTGAAAGAGATATTGTGTGTATATAATAATAAAGATAATAATAAAAATAATAATACTAATAATAATAATAATAAGTTTAAAAAATAAAAAGAAAATTTAGGAGTTAAATGTCATTTACGTCTCTAGGTTTTAAGTGTCATTTACGTCCCTGAGCTGACTAAGTTATGAGTTTTTTTAACCGGAGTTAGTTTATTGGAATGAAATAACGTTTTCTGAATGTAGGAAAAAAAATGATACAATTTTGAAAATTTGTCAAAAATGATAAAAGTGAACAAAGTGTAAAAAAATAAAGAACGCTTATTCATTATTGTTTTCTTTGGTTAGTACTTTAATTCCCATTTCTCCTGGAGACTAGTAGATAGTGGTCACTGTTTATTTCGTCTTTTATGTGGTCAGTTTTATTTTTTTCTTTTATGTGGTTGTGTTTATTTATTTATTTATTTATTTATTTGCGTGAATTTCGAAGAAATGAAAGACAAATGATTTTGTGTGTTGGAAGAATTTATTGCTAGTCAAGTTTGGCAACTTAAATAGTATTTTTTGGATCCTATTGTTAAAGTGGTGAATATGTATCTAGTGCTAATCGTTGGAGGCCCTACGAGCCGGCTTCGAGTAGTGCTTTTGTATATCGATCGAACCATAGCCTATCCGTTTCATTTGAGTTCGAGAGTTACATACTCTGAAATATACCAACATGTTATGTTACTTTTCTAGAGCACAACATGTTATAAAACTAGCTTAAACGAAGTTCGGTTTATAACTATTGAACCATTGATAAAAGGAGTAAGCACAAATAAACGAATTAACAATTCAATCTTACATGTATTAGAACTAATTACCTTGTATAATTTACTGTTTTTCCAATTTGAGTATTATGCCTTTGAATACAAAAGAAGTCGCTATTATAAAAAATGCTAGGGTAGGGATCCTAAAAGAAGTCCACCCTATTTGAGAAACTTGATAAACATTTTAGACCACATATTTCTCTAAGTTTTTCATAATATACACATATGTATGGTTTATAATTGACTATATACACATATGTATATAGTTAATTTTAAACCATATATATGTGTATATTACGAAAAGCTTTAGAAAAATGTGTGGTCCAGAATGTTTCTCAATTAGCCTAGTGCTTCTTACATGATACTAACCCTATAAATGCTATTAGTTTATTTAAATATTTTCAGTACATTTAATATTTAACTAATTAATATTAATATTAGTTGTTATTATTATAACTTATACAAATATATACCATTTAAAATATGTAAGTTTTAAGGCTAAACCAGCCATTAAATCAACACAACCACCATTAGACACAATTGATATTCTTTTTTAATATTTTTATATAAAAACTGGTGTGTGATGTTTGTTTTTGGATGAAAAATTACACCTCACCCATTTTTGGATTAATTTAGTTTTTGTTAATTTAATACAAATAGTTTTTAATAAGTTTAGTTAAACTACAACATGATAGTTAAAGGATAGGTTAGTTTAATTTCTTCTACACTATTGACACTTTCTTCCACACTATTCTCAATACCTTTAGAATTTATAATATATAATAATATAACATATATGTGGCTGTATATAATATGTGAGATAATATAAAGAAAATAAATAAAAATACACATTCCATTCCATATAGATACAATAATAAAGGGGATGACCAGTATCATGTTGCTGCATGACAGCTTTGGTCCACCTTTTAGGTTTTTTTTTTGAGTTAATTACACAAATGAACCCTGTGGTTTATAGTTAATTTCACCTTTATGTACTAACTTTTTTTTTGTAAAAGGTTCAGGTATGATGGTTTCAGTTTTGTAACACATATGGGTACTAACACCAAATAATGACTAAAATGTCCTTCCATGCTTTATGTTAAGATTATTTTAAATGTAAAATTATTTTTGTATATAACAAAAAATTGTAAATCAATTTTACCAAAAAAATTTAAATCAATTTTACCAAAAAATTTAAATGAAAATTATTTCTGTATATAACAATTTAATTAGTTAATTACATGTAATAGGTGAAAATTATTTTTGTAATTTAGTTTTAATAAAAAAACAAAAAAAAATTTAATGTAACATTTTAATGTAAATGTTTCAACTTATTTGTGTCAACCCGATCTATTTTTATTCGACTTTTCCATTAATCTTAACTAACGAAAATAAATGGAATATGAAGCTTCTAATATATATATATATATATATATATATATATAGATAAGAATTAATTAGTTTTAAATTAAAAAAATAATGTTTCCAAACATATTAAATTTAGAGATACTGGTTTTACATATTAGAATTTAACCATATTAATTCTCTAAAATATTGATTTAAGTTTTAACATGCTCTTATCTTAGGATTTTGAATGTTATCCATTGGATATAGCAAATGTGTCGATTATCATAAAAGATTTCAAATCAACGTTGCTTATGTTTGTCTTCTTATAACTGAACTATACGTTGAGTTTTCATTTTAGTTTTTTTTATACGAAGTAAAAAAACCACGTATTACACAGTTTAATTATTTAGAACTTCATTTTTATTTAAAATAAAAAATGGATCGGGTTGACACAAATAAGTTGAAACATTTATATTAAAATGTTACATTATCGTTTTTTGTTTATTAAAACTAAATTACAAAAATAATTTTCATACAAAAATAATTTTCATTTAAAAATAATTTTCACCTATTACATGTAATTAACTAATTAAATTGTTATATACAAAATAATTTTCATTTAATTTTTTTGTAAAATTGATTTAAAATTTTTATTATATACAAAAATAATTTTACATTTAAAATAATCTTAATATAAAGCATGGAAGGGCATTTAGTCATTATTTGGTGTTAGTACCTAAATGTGTTACAAAATTGAAACTATAAGACCTAAACCTGTTACAAAAAAAAGTTAGTACCAAAGGCGAAATTAGCTCTAAATCACAGGGTCCATCTGTGTAATTAACTCTTTTTTTTGTCTTTTAGTAAGTTTTTGTTTACTTTATTCTTTACCCTTTATTATTTTGTATTACACTTACAACCCTTCAACTTTTTAAAAACTTTCTAATTTTTTTAGTAAGTTTTTGTTTATTTTAGTTTTTGTCTTTCAACGTTTATTATTGTACTTACAACCCTTTAACTTTTTAAAACTTTATAATATTTTACATTCTTATATTTATGTACGTGTCGATATAAATTTAAATTCATTAATTTTCTTTGAAAATGGGTACGCTCAGGTATAATACGCTTTATAATCAATATTTGACGCATTGAAATATATATATATATATATATAGGTGAAGTATAGAGAGAAAACTCACTTGAGTTGAAAAAACTTAAGAAAACCTTAGGTAACATTTTTATTTTTTTCTAAAAAAATAGGGAATGCAAATTACATGTTAATAAACATTTTGTAATAAAAAAACAAGGCGCCGAATGGTTTTTTTATAAAATTTTTAAAAAAATTTAGTGTTTACATAAAAATGCTAAAAACTGAATTTTTGTAAATTTTTATAAAAAATTCCACTTGGCGCTTTTTATTTTTTTGTTATAAAACGTTCATTAATATGTAACTTACATTCCCTATTTTTTTTAAAAAAAATAAAAATGTTACATAGGGTTTTCTTGAGTTTTCTCAACTCAAGTGGGTTTTCATTTTATCTTTCCCATATATATATATATATATATATATATATATTGTTAAGAAAATGTAGATTGTATAGTTGTTGTCCCACTGAGTAAACCCCGCTTACTTAGGCGTATATTTTCCTTCTTATGAACGTTAGGTTGCAATGATATTCAAGAAGACTTGGATGGATGGTTCGAGGGATTAAGTACGCACATGGATTTTCATAAAAGTATAAAAATTTTTGTATAATTTTTCGACTTTGTGAAATAGTGTAAAGTTTTATAATTTATGAAATAATGTTTTGAACTCTGATGTACTGTATAAATGACACACGAGTCTAAGGCAGGTTGAGGTGTTACAAAGAATGTCAGAACCATCCCAAAATCTCACAAACTCTAATTTTATACCATACATCGTCAATCTACTCCCCACTACCCTAAAACTAAGAGTACCACAATACTAGAACACACAGACATCACACTCGCATACACCTCCCACCTCACTATTAATTTTTCCTTATTTTTTTTCTCCCTCCACTCATTTTTTACTTTGAGCTTATCTATAATGCGTATAGAAGATTATGCTACACTCCTTAAATACATAGTGTGATGTAGTGATGGTAAGTTGATTTCTCTCTATCTTAGAGGAGAAAGTTCATATCATGTTAGGTGCAAGTATGGGTGATTAATAAGAGTAGATTAGGAGTAGGTTAGTTTTTATAAAAAATAAATAAATAAATAATGCTATAATGGCTTTAGGAGGTAAGTGGTAAGTTTATTATTTGGGAAAATCATTAAAATAGCCCCATTTACCAATAGGTTAATGAAAATAGTCTTGAATTTTTTGAATTGCTAATATAGCCTCGATTTTCCTACACCACATGGCACAACAAATGTTACTCTCTTGCACCAACTTTAATATGCAATTTTTTGATCTTGCGCCAGCCCTTCATCTCCTACGCCAAACCTTTCTTGTGCCGAACAATTCTCTCTAGTGCCACCATTTCTCCTGCGCCAAATAAACACGTCATATCTCTGGATAAGTTGTAATTTAACAATTTTCATGATTATTTTGATAATTTATCTAGTTAAAATGGCTATTTTGGTGATTTTAGGACTAGATGACCCTAAGTTTTTAATGGTAAAATTTCATCGTTACCTAAACAGTTGAAACTTTATAAAGAAAAAAAAAGTATATCTTAGATAATCGGCAATTATAAGATAAAGTATATATTATCTAACATATATGGACCTATGGTGGCGATATCATAAAATGACGTATCCTTATGGACCTGTGGTGGCGATTATGTACATGCGGTGTCAATTATACAGGCCTTTGAACCAAAAATAGCTTTATGACTGTTTCAAGTATTTATAGTCGTCTAAATGTATCTTCTTATATATCAGTTATATAACGTAACAAGCAAAATCCACAGTCAGCACAAGTCGATATATCGGACGAAGTAGATTTTCAAACGTTCGTGGGTAGAACGAAGTCCAATAACATCAAATTTGACCGTCGCCAACATGGACCGCCCTGAAAGCGCCAATGAGAACATTAATCCACTGAGAAACCGAAAATCAAATCTTCTGGCATCTAAATCCACTCGTGATACTCGTGATGCAACTGATCGCAAACAAATCACTGGCAAATCCCTTGGAGCTTCGTTGGATCTTATTTACCGATACTCAAAAGCTTACGTGCTTATAGGAACGGTATACCTTAAAAACATGTTAAATTCATTCAAGTTTTTTTCTTTCTTAACAACTCATTTGTTATGGGATGAAACCGTTGCAAGGTATAATACTTTCCCGCATCCATTATATTGGCAATAATTGTGAAATGTGGGGTTCATTTCATAGACATTAAATATACATTCATTAAAATCGATTATTAAACTATTTTGCTGAACAGGTATTGTCCATTATTTCAATTTCTTTGCTTGCCATCCAGAGTCTTTCAGACTTCACTACATCTTTTTTTCTTGGAGTTTTACAGGTTTGTTTTTTTACTTCTTACAATAAATGTAAATATAAAGTTCACTTATAATCTTTTTGCACTTTAAATTATACTTCAACATGGAATTAAATTCAACATGAAAATTTAGGCTGTCATCGGTAGCTGTTTGGCGGTATCGTATATGGCGGCCATTAATCAACTCTCGGATATTGAGATCGACAAGGTTAACAAGCCATACTTGCCATTGGTATCAGGCGAGCTTTCGGTTAAAGCAGGCATCCAAATCACCTCTTTGTATGCAATTTTGGTATGTAACAATGCCACATTAACAATTACATAACTCATAATATTCAGGATACAATATAGTTAATTAGCTATCCACCTTTTTATGTAAATCAGGGTTTCTGCCTTGCATGGAGTGTTGAATCCTGGCATTTAAGGTTATGTATCTTCTTATGGTATGCTGTTGGAACTGCATATTCGATTGATGTGAGTGTTTACTTGTTACTCGTTTTATCTGCCATTTGTTAGTAATTTGTTGTTTTGGCATTTTAATGAAAGTGGTATCTTTTCCTTATTTTCAGTTACCGTTACTCCGATGGAAAAAGTATCCTGTGCTTGTAGTATTGTGCAGTTGGTTATTTCATGGGGTGATCGTTCCTATGTTGTTGCACCTCCATGCTCAGGTTCATTATCTAAACAAATTCAAGAAATCCCAAAATATATATTAACTATCATTTAAGTACCAAGTATTAACTCTTTTCACAAAACACTATTCAATTTTAGGTGCCAGATGGGTGGATGTCACGTGTCATTCATTAACCATTTTTTTAAACATGTGTTATATTTGGATGTCATAAAAAGTGGGTATTATCTCATTACTTTGGTTCATATGATTTACCTAAATTACGTATAAGTTTATGGGTCCACCATAGCGCACGAGTCCTCAATAATACTAATTGGGTTTTATTAGCAAAGTCAAAACAAGATTTATTAGTGAATTAATTAACAAAAATGAACTCTACAGACAAAAATACATGGAAGGACCCTCGTACTTTCAAAGCATGCTATCTTTGTATTTGGAATCATGGGCATTCACTCAGCAGTGATCATAGTATTTACGGTATGCAAATGTTGATACTTAGTAATATTATTCTGGCATTCATATTGTTCTTGTATATTGTGTTTTAGGACATTCCTGATATCGAAGGAGATAAGAGAAATGGAATTAACACTTTTGCTTCGAAATTCGGCCCTAAACGGGTTAGCGCCAAACTATACATCTATAATAAGCTTTCAATGCCAAGTCTAGTTAATCTTCTAATGATTTTATTGGAATTTAGAAACAAGTTGGGGTTTTTTCTTTCAGGTGTTTTGGACTTGTATATGGCTTCTTGAATTGATATACGGTATATCTATAATAATAGGGTTATCATCAACCCATTTGTGGATCCGGCCAATAATGGTAACGTACATGTATACTCTAAATCATCTGGCCAATTAGAATACTAGTAGTTGTCTCTGACTACATACATCATGCATATTATTTATCTACTCCTTAATATATACAAATAAATAAATCTCCAATATACAAAGTTGGATAGATGTCATCACCATATTTCACATTATCAATTTTTTCTCACACAAATTCCTCCGCAAACCCTAAATAAATAAATGTTTTATAAAGGAGAAAAGAGTAACTTAATTCTATTTTAATATAATTAATTTTCTTTTTTCACCCATTTGTGACATAGTAAATTAAGCATTAACTATGAAAATATATTATTCGTCATATACAACCTATAACTTAGATCATAGTGTTATAATAACTACTTATTAGTTAAATCCGTATACGATTATTAATAATCAAAATAACAAATGTAATATATGACATATAATAAAATTATTTTCATTTACTAATAAAAGTTATATACAAAAGATATATGATAATAAAAATAATATTGTATATATACACTATTATATATAATGTCATTCACATATGAATATTATATATATTTGTATATTACATATTTTTTAGTATTCAACTCGTATAATACACGAGCTATCATGGTATTTGGTGTAATTAATTAACAAATGTCGGTTTTTGTGATAAATTTAAGTTAGTTGTTTGAGTTGCCATATGATAACAAAAATATGTTAGTCAATGAAGTTTTTTACATATAATATAATTGTATCCTTTCTATTCTATAACTTTGTGCGATACATGAGTTTATAACCTACTATATAATAAATAAATATAAAATTGGACAGGTGACGACGCCATCATATTTCATATTACAAATTTTTTTCCGCCTAAATTTCTCCACAACCTTAAATAACGAAATTGTTTTATAAATATGAAGAATATATCAATCCTATTTTAGTATTACTAGTTTCTTTCTTTTACTAATTTGTGATGATAAATTAAGTATTAATTATGAATATATTTTATTCATCATATATAAACCGTTAACTTATATTATATTTTTTTAAAACTAATTATTAATTAAATACGCAAAACAATTATTAATAGGAATAAAAAATCACTTTATGACATACTAATAAAATTATTTTTATTTAATTTAATTAGTAGTTATATTTAAAAGATACATAATAATTAAAATAATATTACTATATTATATGCAATAATGTAATACATAATTTCAGTCGTTTGAAGAAATATATATATATATATATATTTATATTTATATATATATATATATATTTGTATATTACATATTTTCAATATTCAACCCGTGTAATACACGGGTTATTATGGTATTTCAGTGTTACTAATTAACATAGGCCTGTTTTTGTGTAAATTCAAGTTAGTTGTGTGAAGCGGAAAATGGTAATAAAAGTACGTCCATCAATTTCAAACAAATGTTTTAGTGTTTTTTATTAGAACAATGATATGAGTCGATTGATGTAAATCCTACCTCAAACAGTGTTCAAAACGACGAAAATTGTGCTTCAATTCAGGTATTTAAAATTCCAATTAACAGAATTCAGGTCGTTTGGAACGCAGTTTCAATGTAAGTTTACATCAATCAACTCGTATCAACATTTTTTTTAAATAGTCCTAAAACATTAGTTTGAAATTCGGAAAAAAATTTTAACTACGTTAAGTGTTTTTAACTGACGACCAGTGAGAAAAAGAGTTAAAGGTGGGACTGCTAGTGACAATATTTAAACGTGGTACTATTATTGGACAACCACCTTTAAGTGAGATTATTTTAAATCCAATTTTCCAAAATATATTTACACGTTTAAGTTTATAAGTACCTGTAAATAAAAAAATTTACACATGTATAAGTGTACTATTTACACATGTGTAAAATAATTTATTAAATATAATTTAGAGAGAAAATCCATTTTGATTAAAAAGTTAAATTCCTAATGATAATCGGTAAAAATAATTGATTTTTGATTGTATGAAGCTTGCTCTCTCTCTATATATATATAGATATAGATATAGAGAGAGAGAAAGGTTTATTTCAAAAGAGGATATTAGGGTGAGAAGATGAAGAAAAAGCCTAAATCATGTTTTTTTTTTGTTAATACATCATACTTTTTATAGTTTATACTTTTTACATACAAATATGTATGTTATATAAATAAAATCCATTATATTATGTGTTAGGTTATGTGTTGGTTGTATAAATAAACACAATTTAGTCATTTTTTATTTCAATATATATAAATAAAAGTTGAATTTCAACTTCTTATACTTTTATAATGTTTAAGATTGAAGAAATGTTTAATATCTTTCCTTTTTATTTTCTTTTTTAATGGGACCTACAAAATTAAAATGTGTGAAAAATCTACTTTTTAATTGTTTTTTTAAATAAAGAGTATATTTGTCATTAAAAATTAAACACCAAAAACTAATTCACATCCATTAGTAGAAAGCGGATGTGTAATTTTAAGAAGGTGAAGAGTAAACGTGTAAAAATGCACTTACCAAAGGAATCATTCGAGTAATTAACTATAAAATTGTGTCGCATAGAGAAATAACCATTACTTTTTATACTCTAAACAAGGGGCGTTCACAGTCTGGTGCTTACGGTGTTAGGTCAAACCTTGAGTTAACCGTTAGCAATCTTTTTCTATTATCGAAAACCAAAACCAAATCAATAAAATTCAAAAGTTTGGGTTTTTTTTGGGTGCTTTACCTTTAGTGTTTACAAGCCCAAGAAACTAATTAAATCTTATTTCATTTAATTTGTTGAACAGGTAATTGCACATAGCGTTCTTGGTTTTATTGTATGGAAAAAGGCAAACTTGGTGGATCTTAAAAGTAACGAGGCTACTGAATCATTCTACCGGTTTATTTGGAAGGTATTACATGTACCTATGAAAAATATTTTATTAAAATATAACTTCTTTTTAACAGACCTAGAGTATATTTACACACATGCAGTAACAAATTAAATAACTAAATTTACAAAATCCACTTTGTTATATTTTCACATTACAAGACATTGTTTCCTTTTTTCAGTTGTATTGCGTGGAGTACTTGTTGGTGCCCATTTTAAGATTCTAAGCATGAAGAAGCTACTAGTCTGTTTTGTATCAATATACTAGTTTGTTTTGTTGTTCCTGTTGTGTGTTCCTAGTGGATATAAATTCGTGTGGCTTTTAATAAATAAACCAATGAATGTATGTTTTAAATATATAAGATAAGAACCAATCTTAAGAGTAAGAATTAGGGAGTTTTTTCCCAAATAGATATAGGTGGAAAAAATATTTATCAAAAAGGGTGATTTGAAAAATATTTATCAAATTGGGTGTTTTTCTTTATTTTTAACTAACCTATTACAAATCTTCTCTTTTTAACTCAATTATCACTTTTATACTTTTTTTCTTCAATCAACTGATTATTTTTATATATAGCTAACTTACTATATTTTTTATTTTTATGATCAAACCATGTTAAAACAAATTGTAATTGTTGAGAAATACCTCATACTTTTTTTAGATAATATTTTCACTATTCTGTCCGTATTCATGATTATCGATTCAATACTATTTTTATTTTAAGTTTATTGAATCAATAATGACAGAGCAAAACATTTACTCGATTTTAAATATTATTGAAACAATAATGACAGAACAAATTGTTTATTCGGTTTCGCAGATATGTTGGTTCATTGGCGTACTTTAAACTCCGTGCTAATCTCTTTTAGATTATTAACTTATTTTTTAAAAAGTCACGAACAACATTTTTTATTTCGTTAATAAACTAACATGAACATATGTTTCATTCGTTTATTTATTTTCGTAAACGTTTGTTCATTTTCGTTCATTTAAATTAGCTTAACCCACCCTTATTTATGTTTGTTTTTTACGTTATACTTATTTTCGTTAGTTTGCATAAATTTAAATTCATTCATTTACGTCTCTCTATGTATTCATTTATTTATTTTAGTTACATTACAATTCACTCTAGTTTTATAAGTTTAAAGTATTACTCATTACAGATAAATCTAGTTTTATTAATTTTTTTCCAATAAATTGATGTTCATGCTTGATAGGAGTAATATTATCATTATCTTTGTGTTCGTTTATAATCATGAAATTACATGAGCAAACTTTATATTAAAATTATTTATCTTAGGGAAAATAATAGAGAACATTAAAAAACAAAAAAAGAAAGAATTAAAAACATTAGTTAAAAAATAAAATAAAACGTATAATGGGTTGTTTGGTATGATGTAGTGATATTAAATAAAAAACAAAAGCAAAAAATGCAATATATTAGTTTAAAATAAAGAAATAAATGAAAACACACATCTTGGTACATAATTATTTTAAATAACCTATTTTGGTAAATATTTTTTCCACCATCACCATTTTAGGAAAAAACTTAAAAGAAAACACATATTTTGTAAATATTTCTCAAATCACCCATTGTGTTAAATATTTTTTCCACCACCACCCTTTTAGGAAAAAACTCAAGAATTAGGTCTCTAAACGAATCGAATATTTATGAATTGTTCGTAAACTGTTTAACGGGGAGTTTGTTTATTTAATAAACGAATAAACTTGAACAGTTTTTTTGTCATTAAGCGAACAAACATAAACACACATTTTGTTTGTTCATTAACATTTGTTTATGTTCTTTAAAGTTTGATAAATACATAAGTAATTATATTTATATAAATATAAATGTAAATATAAAAGGGACTTTCTAACTAATATAAACTGGATGTAACACCCGTCGTATTGCGACGGGTAAATCTAAATACGATTAAACGTAAAACATCGAATTGTAAGTCGAAATAACATAAAGGATTAACTATAACATTGATTGTTTACAATATGATAACAAAACTTACAATAAAGTTATTTGAAAAATTATTATACCTTGGCATAATTTTTTTCTAACATTATTTTTGCTAACATAACGCACGTAAAGCGCGTCTATCACCAGTTCTAACTCTGTTTGTTTCTCACGAGTCTTACAAATCCTTTCAGTTAGTTTGGTGAGTTTGTCATTAATGCATTTGTCAGATTCTATAACATCTTGAAGAATACTCGCCAGCCTCTCTAACACGTCGATATCCTTGTTTGAAGTTGACATTCGAAAATACATATCAGATTTCAAACGAACTCCAATAAAAACATTAATATAATAGAAACTTATTACAAATATGAAATGTGCAATGAATTGGCTCAAACACATAACCACATTCATTTAGTTTGATTGATGATGCCTTTTTGGCCATAAGACCACATGTACAAGTCTTTCGTCATTGCCAAATTACTCATTAACCTGAACGCAAATAAGAAGCCGAAAAAAAACACAAAATAGACATTCAAAATGACTCATTGTTAACAAGTTAATTTTAAAAATTTATATTAAGCTATCACAATCTTATCAAACTAGACTTTAAAGATCATAGTCAATTGAAAATATTGTCATTGAGCAACAAGTAAGCGCCTCTACAACAACAGTTTTTTTAACAGCAAATTTCTACTCCTGTTGTCTGTGGGACTTTAACCCAAGATCTCCCCCTCCAAATGTGTTTAAGGGATTTGTCCTTGCCGATGGACCACCACCCAATTGGTAAAACAACACAACAAAATATACAACACAAAAAAACCAATCGTACCACTCCAAGAAGCACACAAAAGAAGTAATGCAGCATGTACAACACCAAGAAGCACACAAAGTAAGCAACACATGTATTAAATATTATTAGGATGTCTATAAAATACTGATTTCGACAGAGTTTCGGTATAATATACAAGCATACAAAGCTTTCCGACGACTCCCCCTCTCTACGCTCTCTCTCACTAGCTCATACAAGCTCTATCTCTACAAGTGATCATGAACAAGGTATTTATACTAACATACATAACACCACACGAAGGTTATATTGAACCAGCGAAGGTCTCCATATCTTCATCTCACGAAGGTGGCATGTATGATGTATGTCACGAAGGTGGCATTTGAACTACATGCACACCATGCGAAGGCGACGGTCAAGTCACAAAGGTGACTTTGTGAAGATGTTACTTTAAGGATGGTCATGCATGTTGTCCTTTGAAAGATAGTCACTCATGTTACATGTTCCATTGATGGTAACGTCTTGTATCGTATACCGGGAACCACAACAACAACTTCAACTTGATGACGATGACGATAGTGAACCGGTTCAAGAAGAAGAAGAAGACGATCAAGAAGTTGAAATCGTCCCAACATCTGTTCGGGGACCTTGGAGGAGCGAGTAGGAGGTCGCCTTGGTCAAGGCATACTTGCACATCTTCGAAAACCGAAGACATTCGATGAACAAAGAAGAGAATTGTTTTGGAGAGAGTTATATCTCATTTTGCCAAACTTCCCGGTTCGACCGAACGAAACATGGATCAAATAACTTCTAAGTAGGAAGATTTGAACCGAAAAATGAGTAAATTTAACGCTTGCTTCATTCGATTGGTATGTTTTTTTAACTTATCTCTATATGTTTTTTTTTTTATTTTTTAAAACCGAAAACTGTTTTTTCTTTTATAAAATAGAAACTGTTTTTTTTTATTTTATAAAACAGAAAACTACTTTTTTATTTTATAAAACAGAAAACTGTTTTTTTTATTTTTATAAAACAAAAAATAGTTTTTTTTATTTTATAAAACGGGAAACAGTTTTTTTATTTTATAAAACAGAAAACTGTTTTTTTATAAACCGTGAACAGTTTTTTTTATTTTTATAAAACAGAAAACTGTTATTTTTTTATCTTGTTTTATAAAATAGTTTTTTGTAATTTTTGTAGACTCGAATTCCAGAAAGCGGAGCGAGCGAGGCGACTATCGTAAAAAACGCCTTAGAAGAGTATTGCCGGACATACAATACTCTTCGAGTGCATTGTGTTTTAACATATGGTAAGCTCCCGCCAGACCCTCTTCGGCGGGCTGAAAAATCAGCTTTACGGTACCCTTTTAAGAGTTGAAAATAGAAGCATAAGTAACCGGTTCAAAGTGGCCGGTAGTACTGGTTGAACCGTCTGGTAGAACGAGTTAAACCGTCCGGTACACCCGGTTAGACCGTTTCTAAGCCCAATCTGGTAAAGTATAAATACTTGATTTTAAAACATTGTTACCACTTTGTTTACTTTTAGTTCATGTCTTCTAGCTTGGAGCAACTTAGTGGCTCCGAGTAGCATTGCTACATGAGCATCGTGACCGCACGCGTGCATCTTTCCGGCGATCTTGCTCCGGTGATCCCAATCGACTAGTTCCTGATTTTCCGATGGAAAAGACAAAAAAAATAACGTTATTATTAACGTCATAATGTTTTCTTTCCGGCAATCTTGCTCCGTATAACATCGGTATAGTTTTTTATTATTAACGTCGTCATCATCATCATACTCAGTAAATTCCACCAATAGCAAAGCTAAGGTAGGGTCTGAGGAAGGTAAGATGTAGACAGCCTTACCTCTACCCCGTAGGAATAGAGAGGCTGCTTCCAATGAGACCCCCGGCTCGATGGTAGTTTTGCATCAAGACTTGGACATAAGGCACAAGGCCACTTAGTGCATGTACTCCCTTGTCTTTCGGCTATCAACGCCACCACATGATGCATGATTAACCATCCCCCCACTTTTAACATTATTTTCACGTAATTAGTAAAATAACGTTAAAATTAGTGCACTTTCACTTTTGCCCCCCGAGCGCCCACACATATATACATTATATGCGCATAGCGCAAGCGGGGCGTATTCCCACACATATATACATTATATGCGCATTATTAACGTCATCATGTGCCTATTATTATGTATGCTTCGATAAAAGTTCTTCTCGAATGGGTCATATATAGTTGATTTTTTATCATCACAAACCGAACATATACCGACCAAACAACATCGGTATTCAAACGGGTCATATGTAGTTGATTATATTTATCATCATAAACCGAACATATACCGACCAAACAACATCGGTATTCAAACGAGTCATATATAGTTGTTTTTTTTATCATTACAAACCGAACATATACAAACCAAACACCAATAACGGTACCGTATTCGTTTTTATGGAATTCTCGACGTGGCAGCATAAAATTCATTGAAAACAAATAATATTCTCAATAAATTATTTTTTGGTATCATAAAAGCTATACTACCGGTATCGTAATGGACCTCTGCCGACCAAACAACACAAGTACCGTCTACCAGTACGGGTATTCGTTTTTTATGGGTTTTCAATCGATGTAAAAAACCTGTTGATTGGCAACGATTTTATGCCGAGTGCCGGTATCATACTGGTACCATAATGAACTAGAACGATAATAACCAAAGGCCCGGATCAAAACGCGCTAAAATCCCACTAGTATTTACAATTTAGAGGTGCACAAACCGGATTTTGGGCCAAACTGGTTCGGTTTCATTCAAAACCGGTTGTGGCCCCTACTGGTTCAGATTAAAACCGTTTTCTAAGAGAAATAATCCAAACCCCTTGGAACCGGTCTCGTTTCATTTAAAAACCGGTTCAGTTCGGTCAAACTAAGTCAAAATGGATGGTCACCCACAGTTCGGATTGTAAAACCGGTTCAGTTTTGGTCAACCGTCAACCTAAGACAAAACCCTTTTTGGCCAAACCGGTTCGGATTGGATTCAAATCCGCTTTCGAAATCCGAACCGGTTTTTCAACTCTAGCTTAGTTGTAAAAACGAATGTTTTAAAATTCGGTTTTTATACCGTAACAGATTTGACTCAAAAACGGTTTAACCAGTTGTATCAGGTAGTTTAACCGGTTTTACTGAACAGTTCACCCGGTACAACCGGCCGGTTTGAACCGGTTTTTAAAACAGATAAAAAAGGACCTGGATCGGAAGAGCATCCATGTCAGCACGGAGAGCAAAGAACGGTGGTTCACCGGAACCAATGGTGGCAACAACGCCGGTTTTAGCCACCGGCCATGTGTAATCAACACCAAGTTTGTCAAGCTCCGTCCTGATCAGTTCACTCGTTTTGAATTCTTCAAACCCTAGTTCCGGGTACTCATGGATTTTCCGGCGGATATTAACCATCCAGTTAAAAAATTCCGGCGAATTCGCAGCCTCTAAAAGCTGCTGACCAAGGGGACCAATGACTTCCGGTTTCAAATAGGTCGCTGGTTTTAGAGCCTCTAACGGCGAGAAGGTGACGGCGAAGTGTAAAATAACGACGGTGCCGGCGATTAAGGGGAAGCGTTGACTTGAAGATATCATCGTTTGGTTAACGGCGGCTATGATGGTTGGTTCCTTCGAGGAGTTTAATAATAAATCTAAATAATTGAACCCCTCTAGTATCCTGTTAGTCAACTCATGTTTTCTTTTAAACTAGTGTAATCCCTGCGTTTTGCGGCGGTTTTTTTGGTTTGATTTGTTATAGTATCAATAAGATACTTTCATTTTATATATCAACCGAAAGAGATAAATCAATTATTGTTACTGGTAGCAATGTTGTTAAGACAACATGCGTTTCCTTCGGTACGATACCAACACTTACTATAGTTTATGTTACCAAAAAGATACTTTATTTGAGTAGAGCTTCTTTTTCAACGTATAAGACGAAATATCATGAAAATTAGGGGTGTAAATGAACCAAGCCCGAGCTTGACCAGGCTCGAGCTTGAGCCTGTTTAACTTATGAGAGCTCGATGTCACGGGGTTAGTTTTCGAGTCGCGTGTGGCGTCCCCAATGTAACATTTGTCGAAAAACGGGTTTTCGAAACCCGCTTCGTTTAATAACCGAACAATCAGTTTTAAATTTTTATTGTTCATTTACGACTTATTTTTAATTTTAAACGATTCATAATTGATCAACAAATTAAAAGATATAAATTAAAATTTTAAACGATTCATAATTGATCAACAAACAATCAATTCATAATTGATTAACTATTAATTATCAAAATATTTATTCGTCATATATAAACCGTTAACTTATATTATAATTTCTAATACTTAACTAAATACGATACACTTTCACTATATATATATACACACACACACATATACATACATACATATATATAGAGTGGAAGAGAATCATGAGAAAACAACTTATTTGTGAGAAAGCTAAAAAACATTAAAAATGTTATTTAAAAAATGGTGTGTTTTTTAAGTGATTTTTTTTTATTTTTTAGTTTTCTCATAACGATGAGTTTTCTGATGATCTATCCCCTATAGAGAAATGGGTTTAATTTAGAAGATAAATTAATGTGAGATAAGAAAGAACAAGATAAAAGTGTGTGTATATGTGTAATTTCACGAAGTATAACACACTATATTATAATACGATTATAGAAGACAAAAATGTAATTTAACAAAGTTTGAAGACTTTAAGTAATTACAATTTTTAATACATATTTTTTATTTTTAAACCAGCTTCCCCTATGATTTTTAAATAGTCACAACTCTTTCATATGTTAATATTTAAAAAAAAAGTTATAAAACGAGCATTTATCTTTTTAGTTTGAATTTGGTATTGCCATATGCTTTTTTTTTTATTTTCAAAAAATATATATGTTACGTAACTACATGTGCTGTGTTTGTTGCATGACGCGAACACCCCATTAGTATGTGTATTATACCGTGATCAAAGAAGAAGATGGTGGGCGGTTTGGGTTTAGTCTTTTGAGTGGATCCGCTAATTTAACTGATATATTTACTTTTTATTTTCTTTATTAATGGGAGCCACAAATCAAAATGTGTGAAAAAAATACATTTTAATTTTAAAGGGTACATTTGTCATCTAAAAATAAATACCAAAAACTAACTCATGTCTACTGGACCACTAATTTTATCCACTTCTAAATAATAGGGAGCGTATGTGTAATTTTGGAAAGGTGAGGAGTAGGTATGCAAAAAGGCTCTTACCAAAGGGATTATTCAAGTAATTAACTCTAGAAATGTGTTGCTAATAATGAAATAAGCATTACGCTTGATGCTCTAAACAAGGGGTATTCATAGCCCGGTGTTTACGGTGTTAAGTCAAACCCTGAGTCAAACCGTTAGTAATGTTTTTCTATCATCGAAAATCAAAACCAAATCGTTAAAATTTTAAACTGGCCATATTGAACTGTTATTAATGATTTGTTCTAGTTAATTAGTTTGGACTTTTATGGGTGCTTTGCGTTTAGTGTTTACAAGCCCAAGAAACTAATTAAATCTTATTTCATCTAATTGTGGTGAATAGGTAATTGCACATAGCATTCTTGGTTTTATTGTATGGAAAAAGGCAAACTTGGTGGATCTTAAAAGTAACGAGGCGACTGAATCATTCTACCGGTTTATTTGGAAGGTATTACCGTGCACTTAAAAAAAATTATTAAAAGTATATATTTACACATATAAGTATTATACTATTAACAAAATAACCACCTTGTTATATTTTCACATTACAGACATTGTTTCCTTTTTACAGTTGTATTGTGTGGAGTACTTATTGGTGCCCATTTTAAGATTTTAAGTACGAAGAAGAAGCTACAAATAATATTCATCCTTTATTATTATTCTGTTCCATTGTCTTTCTATTTAGTAGTTTCACTTATAGTATTGTATTAACGTACTAGTCTGTTTTGTCGTTCCTGTTGTGTGTACCTAGTGGATATAAATTCATGTAGCTTTTAATAAACATACCAATGAATGTATGTTCGAAATATATAAGATAAGAACCAGCTAAAATTTCCAAACTCTTAAGTTTAAGAAATAGGCATCTGTTTGTAAACTGTTTGGCGGGAAGTTTGTTTATAAAACGAACAAATTTGAACAATTTTTTGTTCATGAACAAACATAAGCGTTTGAGTTTCTTTGAGCGTGTGCGGCGAAGGCATCCTGGTGATGGCCATGAACTTTTCTGGGTTTGCTTTAAACCCATCGCGGGTAACGACTACTCCCAAAAACTTGCATTCCTCAACTCCGGATGAACATTTTTTTGGGATTCAACTTGATGTTGTATTCCCTCAGTGTCCGAAACGTTTCTTCGATGTCTCGCAACATGATTTTTTTCTTCCATGCTTTTGATTACCAAATCATCCACATATACCTCCAGTTTCCACTCAATTTGGTTGGCAAACGCCATATCCACCAACCTCTGGTAGGTTGCCCCAGCGTTGTGTAACCCAAAGGGCATTTTTGTATAACAGAATATCCTAATGTTAGTATCGAAAGTCGTTTTTTCTTCATCTTCTTCCGCCATCTGAATCTGATGGTATCCTTTGTAGGCGTCGAGCATGCACTTGAAACAGAAAGGAACGAGCGAGTCGACCTTGAAGTCGATTTCAGGAAGCGGGTACGCGTCTTTTGGGCATGCTTTATTTAGATCTTTGTAATCTATGCACATCCTCCACATACCGTCAGTCTTCTTCACCATGATGGGTTTGCCACCCAGGTATGATAATTTATCTCCCGCAGGATCCCCGTCATGGTAAACTTTTGTCCCTCATTTACTATTGCCTCTTTCCTTTCCTATCCGGTGCCATACTCCGTTTCCTCTAGGCTATTAGCTTAATTTCGGTTAGTGTGGATAAATGATGTTCTGCTCTGTCGCTGTAGGGTATACCAGTCATGTCGCCATGCTCGAAAGAAATAACATCCATGTTATTATGGAGCAATGTTATGAGGCTGTCTTTTATTTCTGGAGAAAGAGTACCACCAATCGTGACCATCTGGTCCGGGTGTTCAGAGCTCAGTACCCATCTTTCAGGTCCAATTGCCCCTGTAGATCCGTGTCTGCATCTCTCGCGTTCATAACTTCGCCCACATGATCACGGTGTACTGTTGCCACCCTTCTTGGGGTTGGGAATTTCATGAACCAGTGCGCCATAGAGACAATTGTATCCAACTTGCCAAGTGTATATCTCCCAATAATGACATAATAATGAGATTCAGCTCTGACCACTAGGAATGGGAGACCAAAGTCTTTTCACACGGCGCCTTACCGGAAGTAATTGGGAAAGTGATTTGCCCAATTGGGTATACTTTTTTTCCCGTAAAGCCCCTGATGCGGGCGTAGACCGGCTTGAGGAGGGCTCGATCTTCCCTCTGCATTCGGTTATAACAGTGTTCGTAGGTAATATCTTTCGAACTCCCTTTATCCACTAGGATTCTCCTCATGTTGTAATCACCAACCGCCATGGTGATAATAAGGGGATCAGCACTAAGATGGGTATCCCGTTGTCGAGAATCCACCTACATGTCAACCAGCATCCATGGTTCGAGGATCTCAATACCCCGCTTGGTTCCTCACACGTCTTCCACATATACCATGTTAATGTCGCGGTACTTTCTCGCCGTCTTGTCGTCTTCCTTGTTCACTAGGCAGTCTGCCACTCTGTTGTTTCATCTTCACTAGCACGCTTGCTAGTTTCCCAATTTGTGTTGTCAAAGAGTGAGTAGCTTTGTCGCGCACCTCGTATTTTTGTGCTCTTGCATCATCCATCTGATTTCTTTTCTGCATTTCCTGCTGCAATGCCTTCAACATCTCCGTCATCTCATTTCCTCCACTAGCGCCGGAAGATCCAGATGATCCTCCTTGATTATTCTGGTATTGGCCTTGATACCCACTTGATAATTGTTTTGGTAACGAGACTGATTAAAGTTCCTTTGCCCACCAGACTGATTGTTACCCTGAAATCTCTAGTTGCTCTGATTATTTGCGTTCCCATAGCTGAAGTTTGGATGATTTCTGAGCCCAAGGTGGTAGGTGTTAGAGTTCATGTTGAAGTTCCTACGACCACCTCCACTACCTTGCACAAAATTTACATCGTCAAACCCACCAACAATATTGGGGCATTGATCTACAATATGCCCCAAGTCTCCACAATGCCCACACATAGGCAATTGTACCCCTACCTCGGGTATATTCTCTACCGTTCTTACCACTGCATGGCGCCCTCTTCTCGAAGATTACGCTTTACTCTTTGAAGTACTTGCCATTTTCTCTAAATAATCCCAATCCACGTGCTCATACATTTGATATCGAACTGAGATCCTTTGCATCCTCTGGTGTTAACCCCTCGTGAAAGACGTTGAGTAATTCCCACATTTGTGTCACACCCCGACCCGCAGCGGAAAAGGTGATCGGGGCATGATTGGGTTATCATCAAAGCTCATGACATTTATTAAGCGTTTCATATTCATTAATACAAATTAAATGGAATTTTACAATAAATGTTACAACATGATCTAACTAACAATCTAAACTTCTTTGTTCTCTTCTAAGGCATATCCTATGTTTTCCTTGCTTCAACCTGTACACCTGTATCATGTGTAAAAGGGTTTTTGGATCAACATAATGTTGGCGAGTGAATCCTATGGAAAACATTTGAACAAATTTATTTAAATTGATTATGAAATATGTGCACAACCAAACATGAGTAAAAATAGATGTAAACTTAATCAACAATCATAAGATATTAAGTGAGACACACATGAACAATAATGGAACATTTAGAGGCACGCGATGCTCAACTCGTCTCTCACGAGGAACTGAGGGGCCTGACGAATGAATTGCATAAACATGATAATATGAATGACACAACTACAAACAATATAAACTCAAAGATACACACATGAACAATAATGAATTTGATTTGAAGCACGCGATGTTCTACTCGTCTCCCACGAGGAACTGATGGGCTTAATGTATGAGTTTCATATAATATGACAAAAGGAAATAAGTAAATCACAACAATAAAAACAATCTAAGTTTAAGTCATGATGTGGTATGGCACAAGTTTAAATAAATAAATTAATTATTTTCATAACACATGACACACCCCAAAACGTGTAATTTAAAAGGGGAAGTTGTAAGATTCACTCACAGTGGGTGCGTTCGGTTGATGACGTTGAATGTACGCGAAGTGGTTTTAACTGTCACACCCCGACCCGCAGCGGATAAGGTGATCGGGGCATGATTGGGTTATCATCAAAGCTCATGACATTTATTAAACGTTTCATATTCATTAATACAAATTAAATGGAAATTTACAATAATGTTACAACATGATCTAACTAACAATCTAACTTCTTTGTTCTCTTCTAAGGCATATCCTATGTTATCCTTGCTTCAACCTGTTCACCTGTATCATGTGTAAAAAGGTTTTTGGATCAACATAATGTTGGCGAGTGAATCCTATGGAAAACATTTGAACAATTTATTTAAATTGATTATGAAATATGTGCACAACCAAACATGAGTAAAAATAGATGTAACTTAATCGGCAATCATAAGATGTTAAATGAAACACTCATGAATAATAATGGAACAATTAAAGGCACGCGATGCTCAACTCGTCTCTCACGAGGAACTGAGGGGCCTGATGAATGAATTGCATAAACATGATAATATGAATAACACAACCACAAACAATATAAACTCAATGATACACACATGAATAATAATGAATTTGATGTGAAGCACGCGATGTTCTACTCGTCTCCCACGAGGAACTGATGGGCTTAATGTATGAGTTTCATATGACTTGACAAATGGCAATAAGTGAATCACAACAATAAAAACAATCTAAGTTTAAGTCATGATGTGGTATGGCACAAGTTTAAATAAATAAATTAATTAATTTCATAACACATGACACACCCCAAAACGTGTAATTTAAAAGGGGGAATTGTAAGATTCACTCACAGTGGGTGCGTTCGGTTGATGACGTTGAATGCACGCGAAGTGGTTTTAACCACGAGTGAGGTTTAACATAGATAAATTGCATTATGGTTTGGTAAGTAAACGGATTTTATTAAACTATTTTAGTAGGATGGTTGGGTGCATTTTTGTGAGTTTGAGGCTATTTTCTAATCTTAAAAATGTTATTTTTAAGTATTTATAATTGATTTTTAATTAAAATAATTAAATAAAAAATATAAAATATTTTATTTTTTTCTGACCGTTGACTGACCCTTTGACCGTTGACCTGACCGTTGACCGGTTCGATGGCAGATTATTGTGCGCTGAGTGAGGCTCGAACCCGAGACCTCTCGTACGCGTGCACGCAGCTCTACCAACTGAGCTACGTGTCTAACCCGTTATATATCCGATTTTAATTACATATATACATTAATTAGAATTAAACAGAAATCCTTTTTATTTTAAAAACGGTTTAAACGAAACGGTCATGCACTCCACAGGTCTCGAACCCGGGACCTGTGGTTTAATCCAACACACAGTCCACCGCTGGACTGTGTGTTCAACATGTTATATCATTCGGTTTTTATTATACTTAAGTACTAATTATTTATTTCCTTTTCTGCCTTAATTAAAAAGAAGAGATAATGGTCCGAGTCGGTGCTGAAGACCGGACTCGAACTCGTGACCAGCGATATAAACAAACACACAGTCCACCGCTGGACTGTGTGTCTAACTTGGTTATTATTCCGGTTATTAATATACTTAACATATATCTAAGGCGACTCCGGTTCAGTAAACAAAAATGGATTTTTTATTAAGGCAGCGTGTGTGAGACGGGAATCGAACTCGAGACCTTTGTATGTATAACGTTTTATGTACACACAGTCCACCGCTGGACTGTGTGTCTAACCCGATTAATTTCATGATTTATATTATACTTATAACATACTGAAATTCATCGTCTTCTTCATCTAGTTTGAACCAGAATCGGAAATCGACAGGTTTAAGATTCTTATCAGTTTATTAGCGTTTTACAGTTGATTAAGGTGAGATAATTGTGAAAAAGGAAAAGAAATTTGGCGGAGAATTATACCGACTGGATCCTCTGTTTTCCGGCAGAACTCCGGCGACAGAATTCAACTCCGGCGTCAGGTGTCTTGCAGCAGCAAGTCTCCGGAAATCTTGGAAAGAGTAAGGGTGACTTCGGTATAAACTTAGGAGGTTCAGAAAAACTCGGCAGTGGGGAAACCGGTTTTCCGGCGACGAACAGGTTTATTCCGGCGAGTGGAATTACGCCGAGAAAAGGTGTGATTTTTGAGCGAAAGTGTTTGTCGTCGGTTGTGGGTGAATTTATAGGGAATAATCGAAATGTATTTGCTCTGATTTCGGACTGTGTTCGTTATTTAAATTTTCCGGCGGTTTTGATTTTGGTCGCGGACTTCAAACATCGGTTATAACCGATATCTGGTTAATGGTTTACGTTATAACGTAAATTGTAGTTAAGATTCGCGGGATTTCCGGGATTCCGACGACTGAATCGTTTGGGCGCCGATTTTGAATTCGTAACGACACTTTATCAATTAAATGATTCTATTATATCACAAATAAAGTAGTTGGCGCAGTGGTTCAGTGTTATGTGTTAAGTGTTGAACTGATTCGGTACAGACCCGGGTTCGAAACCCGGCAGAAGCATTTCATTTTTATTTTGCGATTTTCAACAGTTTTTCAAAAACTAAATATATATTCGCGTATAATAATTGATTACGGATCGTTTAAAAATGTTTTGGACATTTAATTCGCAACGAAAATTTTGACTGACTGTTCGGTTGATAAACGGAGCGGGTTTGGTAAATCCGTTTTTGACGGATGTTACAGTATCCCCTGCTTTTTAGAAATTTCGTCCCGAAATTTAAATTGTGATATATTTGACTAAAAGAATGATGATGTTTTGTTTGACAGTTGTACGCTTAGCAAAATAAAGGCTTAAGTTTTTGCTCGAGGCGGGTAACGTTCCTTGTAAGGGTTAAGTACCCTATTCAGGAATCGCTTTTTGTTGCCTACTGTATAAGTATTGATAAACAGGAATGATTTGCTAAAAAAATGATATCATGCATAAGAGTTTAGATACGTTTGGGAAAATATGGTTATATCCTAAGGCAAAACCTTTAACACTACAATCTACATGGAACATAAATAAAAACGCAACAGCTGATATTTGAACATAAGTAAACACAACAGCTAATATCCAAACATGAATGAACACATCAGCAAATATTTGAACATGAATAAACATAATAGCAAATATTCGAACATGAATGAACACATCAGCAAATATTTGATCATGAATAAACACAACAGCAAATATTCGAATCCACATTCTGATAACATATATGTTTGAATGATGGAAGTTCCTCTCTCGTTTGTTATGATGGAGAGGTTAGTTTATGTAGAAATGGAACACAATCCAATCTCTTTAAATAACATGATGATATCAATGTAACACAAATTCCAACCAAGGCAATACTAAATCCTACATGGAACTTCTCATAACCGCCTGATAATGCCTCTGATCCTTTGGCAAGAATACTTATATATAGGAAGTACCAGCGGCGTATCCACCATATTCTTGCCAAATTTTCATTAGTTTTATCCACAAGTTATGATTGGTTACCAAGAAACTAATAAATCCTACATAGAACTTCTCATAACCGTCCGATAATGCCTCTGATCCTTTGACAAGAATACTTATATATAGGAAGTACCAGCGGCGTATCCACCATATTCTTGTCAAATTTTCATTGGTTTTATCCGTGAATTATGATTAGTCCTATAACTCTACAATCAATACAACAAACATAAATTACTGAAATGAAATATATCTGTGCGATCAAGGCTCAATCGAACGGAGTCGATCGTATTGCATGTACTTGAAAATGAAATGGATGTGCGCTCAAGGCTCAATCAAACGGAGCCGAACGTATTGAATGTACTGAAATTGAAATTGTGTGCTCAAGGCTCAATCAAACGGAGCCGAGCGTATTGCATGTACTGAATATGAATAACTTAACCACACAAACAGCCTATGCATGGAACCTCTCATAACCGCCTGATAATGCCTCCGATCATTTGACAAGAATACTTATATATAGGAAGTACCAGCGGCGTATCCACCATATTCTTGTCAAATTTTCATTGACTTTATCCGCAAGTTATGGTTAGTTCGATGCGACTCTACTACAAACACCACAACCACAAGATACTGATAATGAAATTGTCTGTGCGCTCAAGGCTCAATCAAACGGAGCCGAACGTATTGAATGAAATTGTATGTGCGCTCAAGGCTCAATCAAACGGAGCCGAACGTATTGAATGTACTGAAATTGAACAACTTAATTTAAACAACCATCACACAATCAGCCTATGCATGGAACCTCTCATAACCGCCTGATAATGCCTCCGATCATTTGACAAGAATACTTATATATAGGAAGTACCATCGGCGTATCCACCATACCCTTGTCAAATTTTCGTTGACTTTATCCGAAAGTTATGGTTAGTTCGATGCGACTCTACTACAAACACCACAACCATAAGATACTGATAATGAAATTGTCTGTGCGCTCAAGGCTCAATCAAACGGAGCCGAACGTATTGCATGAACTGGAAATGTAAATTGAAATGTGCGCTCAAGGCTCAATCAAACGGAGCCGAGCGTATTGCATGTATTGAAATGTAAAATGAAATAACCGATCAAGGCTCAAACAAACGGAGCCGATCGTGCGGGCACGCCCTGATCAACCCATAATAAAATGGGGATCAAACTCAACCTCGATGGATGGGGAGCTACGGCCTCGGCAAAAGCATATACTGAAAACAATATATAATATATAATATCCAATAATTTCTCTAACAGTCTACACATGTGATAAAGAAAAACATAAGACTAAACAATAGGAGTTGAATCTGGATCTTCGGCGAAGAGGACTAGCTGAGTATCTTCGTTTGGGCCGTCATTATCTTCGACAGGATTGGCGTTGATATTGAAGACTCTTCCTCTTGCTGGTGGCATAGTGGTTGGGTTTTCTTGGTTTACTTGGTTAACTGGGTTTGATTGGGCTTGAGTGTTGATAACGTTAACCAATTGAGGGCATGTGTTTCTAAGGTGGGTAGTGTCGCCACAATTGAAACAGGCTCGCGCATATGGGAACATGGGGTATTGGGGTTGGTGATAAGTTTGGGCCATGTTTTGAGTAGGGGAAAAGGTTTGGTCTTGAAAGGTGCGACAAACATTGCTCAAATGACCATAGCGTCCACAAGTTGTACATAGCCGGCAAGGTAAAGTAAGGGGATGGTGATAAAAACAGTCGTTGCATCGAGGGTGAGGTCCAAGATATGGTTTCTTATTTGGGTAAGCTGAGTTGGGTGCCACTTGGGTGATTGGGATAGCTCGGATGGGTATGGCATGAAAAACGGGTTGATTTCGTTGAGTAGCAGCGAAGAGTCGCCCGACTCTTCTTCTCTTAGGATTGGGTTGAGAAGGGGGTTCGGTTTGGGTGGAGTTGGAGGTTTCAGTCGATTCTTTATCCTTCTTTTTCTCCTCCTTGAAGTCTTTGTTTCGGATTCGGTTCTCGGTGAGCTCTGTTGCTAGCTCCATTGCTGCTTCCAAAGTTGCAGGCTTGGTACTTATCACAGGGTCTTGAATCTTTGACGGAAGACCACGAATGTAGTGCTCGATCAAACGGTAGAGGGGAGTAAACATGTTGGGAACCATTTGATGTAATTCGAGGAACCTTTTGTTGTAGGTGGTGTGGTCTCCTTCCATTTGCTTCAATGAGTAAAATTCATCTTCTAACTTCTTGATTTCGCTCCTTGGGCAAAATCGTCTGGTCATGATTTCCTTCAATTCGTTCCAAGTTAAGGTCATAGCATCTTCCACACCTCGTTTGGCCTTCTCTGTATTCCACCAAGTAAGTGCTATCCCATATAATCGACCGGTAGCATAACGCACTTTGCGATCATCAGGGCAATCGCAATTTAGAAAAGTATTCTCCATTTCTTCAAACCAATGGAGGAGAGCGGTGACGCCTTCAGTCCCTTTGTATTTCGGAGGGTCGCATGATTTGAAATGCTTGTAGGTGCATTTAGTGGTATTTGGGGGAGAGTTGAAAATGTTTTGGTTTGCTTGATTGACAGGATTATTGGTAAGTGCTTGTTGAACTTGGATTACCATGTTGGGTATTACGGCAGCCATTTGTTGAGCGATTAAGGTAGCCATGCGTTCACGGGCTTTTCTTGCTCTCGTCTTCCTACGGGCGAGGTTAGAAGACATCTACAATGAATACATGACAAGAGTATGAGTTGGATGCTTTTGAGATCATGGGTCGCATTCAAGAATGAACATTCATAAAATAATTATAGAAAAATACTACATCCATAGGATGTCTTGGGCTTTGCTCGCTGTTAGGCCCGTCATGCCGCCATACTTTACCTGTGTAATCATGTGGGCCCCCATGAATACTGGTTTTTCATATGGTTCGCACGGTTTCTGCCTGGTTGCGTACACAAAAACCCGGAGAAAATCGAGAAATATGTATACAACGTGTGATGTTCGGAATGTGTCCAGGTGTAGACACGGTGACACCTCAAAGTAGGGTTAGTTCGAACGACGTTTGGTGTGGCATGCTTTGGCCTAATAGGTCCTTCGTACTCTCATCGTTGGTCCCCAGGTAGGCAAACTGGTCCGTTATATTGGATTTATACGAATGCCAGCCTAGACAGGACGTTCCGACTACCGGTACTCGTACCCTTCCAGTTACTACATGCCCGTCGCAGAACTTACTTTGATGAGATTTGAAAATTGCACAAAATCTTTGGATAATGAGAATATGAAAATAAATTGAATTCATGAATATCGATATGTGTATAATGAATATGTATATATGTATAATGAATATGTATAAGCATGTATGTTTGACTGAAATGTAAACAAATATGAAAGAATAAATATCACAAGTTTGTATGTAACCACCTAATCAATTTAAAATTTAGGCAGACTATAGTATAGGCTCTAAGGGTCTAATAACCTATCCTATATCCCTATAGTCACGGCTCTGATACCAATCTGTCACACCCCGACCCGCAGCGGATAAGGTGATCGGGGCATGATTGGGTTATCATCAAAGCTCATGACATTTATTAAACGTTTCATATTCATTAATACAAATTAAATGGAAATTTACAATAATGTTACAACATGATCTAACTAACAATCTAACTTCTTTGTTCTCTTCTAAGGCATATCCTATGTTATCCTTGCTTCAACCTGTTCACCTGTATCATGTGTAAAAAGGTTTTTGGATCAACATAATGTTGGCGAGTGAATCCTATGGAAAACATTTGAACAATTTATTTAAATTGATTATGAAATATGTGCACAACCAAACATGAGTAAAAATAGATGTAACTTAATCGGCAATCATAAGATGTTAAATGAAACACTCATGAATAATAATGGAACAATTAAAGGCACGCGATGCTCAACTCGTCTCTCACGAGGAACTGAGGGGCCTGATGAATGAATTGCATAAACATGATAATATGAATAACACAACCACAAACAATATAAACTCAATGATACACACATGAATAATAATGAATTTGATGTGAAGCACGCGATGTTCTACTCGTCTCCCACGAGGAACTGATGGGCTTAATGTATGAGTTTCATATGACTTGACAAATGGCAATAAGTGAATCACAACAATAAAAACAATCTAAGTTTAAGTCATGATGTGGTATGGCACAAGTTTAAATAAATAAATTAATTAATTTCATAACACATGACACACCCCAAAACGTGTAATTTAAAAGGGGGAATTGTAAGATTCACTCACAGTGGGTGCGTTCGGTTGATGACGTTGAATGCACGCGAAGTGGTTTTAACCACGAGTGAGGTTTAACATAGATAAATTGCATTATGGTTTGGTAAGTAAACGGATTTTATTAAACTATTTTAGTAGGATGGTTGGGTGCATTTTTGTGAGTTTGAGGCTATTTTCTAATCTTAAAAATGTTATTTTTAAGTATTTATAATTGATTTTTAATTAAAATAATTAAATAAAAATAATAAAAATATTTTATTTTTTTTCTGACCGTTGACTGACCCTTTGACCGTTGACCTGACCGTTGACCGGTTCGATGGCAGATTATTGTGCGCTGAGTGAGGCTCGAACCCGAGACCTCTCGTACGCGTGCACGCAGCTCTACCAACTGAGCTACGTGTCTAAACCCGTTATATATCCGATTTTAATTACATATATACATTAATTAGAATTAAACAGAAATCCTTTTTATTTTAAAAACGGTTTAAACGAAACGGTCATGCACTCCACAGGTCTCGAACCCGGGACCTGTGGTTTAATCCAACACACAGTCCACCGCTGGACTGTGTGTTCAACATGTTATATCATTCGGTTTTTATTATACTTAAGTACTAATTATTTATTTCCTTTTCTGCCTTAATTAAAAAGAAGAGATAATGGTCCGAGTCGGTGCTGAAGACCGGACTCGAACTCGTGACCAGCGATATAAACAAACACACAGTCCACCGCTGGACTGTGTGTCTAACTTGGTTATTATTCCGGTTATTAATATACTTAACATATATCTAAGGCGACTCCGGTTCAGTAAACAAAAATGGATTTTTTATTAAGGCAGCGTGTGTGAGACGGGAATCGAACTCGAGACCTTTGTATGTATAACGTTTTATGTGCACACAGTCCACCGCTGGACTGTGTGTCTAACCCGATTAATTTCATGATTTATATTATACTTATAACATACTGAAATTCATCGTCTTCTTCATCTAGTTTGAACCAGAATCGGAAATCGACGGGTTTAAGATTCTTATCAGTTTATTAGCGTTTTACAGTTGATTAAGGTGAGATAATTGTGAAAAAGGAAAAGAAATTTGGCGGAGAATTATACCGACTGGATCCTCTGTTTTCCGGCAGAACTCCGGCGACAGAATTCAACTCCGGCGTCAGGTGTCTTGCAGCAGCAAGTCTCCGGAAATCTTGGAAAGAGTAAGGGTGACTTCGGTATAAACTTAGGAGGTTCAGAAAAACTCGGCAGTGGGGAAACCGGTTTTCCGGCGACGAACAGGTTTATTCCGGCGAGTGGAATTACGCCGAGAAAAGGTGTGATTTTTGAGCGAAAGTGTTTGTCGTCGGTTGTGGGTGAATTTATAGGGAATAATCGAAATGTATTTGGTCTGATTTCGGACTGTGTTCGTTATTTAAATTTTCCGGCGGTTTTGATTTTGGTCGCGGACTTCAAACATCGGTTATAACCGATATCTGGTTAATGGTTTACGTTATAACGTAAATTGTAGTTAAGATTCGCGGGATTTCCGGGATTCCGACGACTGAATCGTTTGGGCGCCGATTTTGAATTCGTAACGACACTTTATCAATTAAATGATTCTATTATATCACAAATAAAGTAGTTGGCGCAGTGGTTCAGTGTTATGTGTTAAGTGTTGAACTGATTCGGTACAGACCCGGGTTCGAAACCCGGCAGAAGCATTTCATTTTTATTTTGCGATTTTCAACAGTTTTTCAAAAACTAAATATATATTCGCGTATAATAATTGATTACGGGTCGTTTAAAAATGTTTTGGACATTTAATTCGCAACGAAAATTTTGACTGACTGTTCGGTTGATAAACGGAGCGGGTTTGGTAAATCCGTTTTTGACGGATGTTACATTAACCACGAGTGAGATTTAACCTAGATAAATCGCATTATGGTTTGGTAAGTAAATGGATTTTATTAATCTATTTTAGTAGGATTGTGGGGTATATTTTTGTGAGTTTGAGGCTATTTTCTAACCTTAAAAATATTATTTTTAAGTATTTTTAATTGATTTTTAATTAAAATAATTAAATAAAAATAATAAAAAAATTGATTTTTTTCTGACCGTTGACCAGCCCGTTGACCGTTGACCTGACCGTTGACCGGTTCGAATGCGGAACACAAGTGCGCTGAGTGAGGCTCGAACCCGAGACCTCCCGTACGCGTGCACGCAGCTCTACCAACTGAGCTACGTGTCTAACCCGTTTTATATCTGATTTTAATTATATATATATATTAATTAGTTTAAACCGAAAATCATTTTATTTTAAAAACAGTTTTAAGCGAACCGGACGTGCACTCCACAGGTCTCGAACCCGGGACCTGTGGTTTAATCTAACACACAGTCCACCGCTGGACTGTGTGTTTAACATGTTATATAATTTGATTTTTATTATACTTAAATACAATTTAGTTATTTCCTTTTCTGCCTTATTAAAAAGAATAGATAATTGTTCGAGTCGGTGCAGTAGACCGGACTCGAACTCGTGACCTGTGATATAAACAAACAAACAGTCCACCGCTGGACTGTGTGTCTAACTTGGTTATTATTCCGATTATTAATATACTTAACATATAACTGTGGCGACCCGGTTCGGTTTAACAAAAAAATGATTTTTATTAAGGCAGCGTGTGTGAAACGGGATTCGAACTCGAGACCTTTGCGTTTTATGTGCACACAGTCCACCGCTGGACTGTGTGTCTAACCCGAGTAATATCCTGATTTATATTATACTTATATGATAACGAATACATCGTCTTCTTCATCAAGGTTTAACCAGAGAAAGACGACTGACTGGTTCAAGGTTTTTATCGGTTTATTAGTGTGTTTCAGATCATTACGGTGAGATAAATGTGAAAAGAAAAAGAAATTGGGCGGAGAGGTATACCGACTGGACCCTCTGTTTTCCGGCAGAACTCCGGCGACAGCAATCAACTCCGGCGTCAGGTGTCTTGCAGCTTCAAGTCTCCGGAAAGCTTGGAAAAAGTATGGGTATCTCCGGTATAAGCTTCAGGGGCTCAGTGAGGTTCAGAAATAAGGAAATCGGTTTTCCGGAGACGAACAGAAAAGTTCCGGCGAGGGAGTTTTCGCCGAGAAAGAGTGTGGTTTTGAGCGAAAGGTTTTCAATGGGTTGAGGGTGAATTTATAGGGGAAAATCGAGATGTATTTGGTCTGATTTCCGACTGGATTTGTGAATCATAAAAACTCCGGCGGTTATGGTTTGGTCGCGGACTTCAAACATCGGTTATAACCGATGTCCTAATAATAATTTACGTTATAACTGAAAATAGTGTTAAAAACTCGCGAGATTTCCGGGATTCCGACGACTGAACTAATGGGCGCCGATTTTGAATTCGTAACGTCACTTATCAATTAAATGATTTCAATATTTACCAAACAGAACAAGTGGCGCAGTGGTTTGTGTGTGTGTGTTAAGACATGTTTCCGGATCGGTACAGACCCGGGTTCGAAACCCGGCAGAGGTATTATATTTTTATTTTGCGATTTTTGACAGTTTTTCAAAAACTAATTATATATTCCCGTATAATAATTGATTATGTATCGTTTAAAATTATTTTGGGCATTTAATTCGCAACGAAAATTTTGACTGACTGTTTGGTTGATAAACGGAGCGGGTTTGGTAAATCCGTTTTTGACCGATGTTACAATTTGTATGCCATGATGTGGGCAATTCTTCAGCAACATCTTGTAACGGTTGAAGGATTCATGAAATAACTCACCGGGTTGTTGCTGAAAGTTCCTGATATCCTTTCGAGCATCATTAGTTCTTTGCGCCGTGTAAAATTCGTCTAGAAAAAACTGTTGCATCTCGGGCCAAGTAAAGATAGAATCCGAAGGCAAAGAATGGAACCATTGTTGTGCTGTCTTCTAAAGTGAATTGGAATAATACCAACTTCATGTCATCTGATGTAAATCCTTGACCCCCAATCGTGTTGCAACGAGCATCATAAGCAGCAATTTGCAAATATGGTTTTTAAGTCGCCAAACCATGATACTTGGGTAAACTTTGGATCGATTCAGCTCTAACCTCAAATGAACTACCTCGTAATTGAGGTATTACAACTGGTGATGGGTTGTTAGAAATTGCAGGTTTAAAGTGACTTTCAACCCCCCGCACTGGTCCTCGATCGTATCGTCTAGGAATGCCTTCGAAGTTGTTGACCGGTCGGACTATGTTCCGCGGGAGTGGTCTTTGTTGACCCGACATTTGTGGTGGTATTGCTGGTATTGGAACATTGATTGGTCTTGCATTCACTGGCTGTTGATTAACCGGGTCAGGTGGAAGACCGTATTGTTGATATCCGGATGTATCCCGGTTCCCTTTTTCTACAAATCCAAAACCTGTGTTGATTCCTTCATAATTCCCCAAAGGCATCACTTGCCTCTCACCTTGATTCCCGTAACTGTCATATTCATCATAACCATCTCCGAATTCCCCTGAACTATTCCCTTGATCAAACATCGAAGCTCTTAATGAAAACTGTTGTTGCTGAGCTGGTTGGTGATGGGAAGGTTGGGTTGGTAGGGGAATTGAAATTGATGAATTAACGGGTTGAGTTTGATTAGATGGAATGGTATTATCATCGGTAACAATCCTCACATATGGTGAATAGTGTTGGGCATTAGATGTTTGGGTGAATGATGGGTATTGAAAAGATGTTGATTGGTTTGAATATGGTGGTAGGTTGTCAAGATTGGGGAACGGTGGTGGTGGCATCGGTGGAACTTGAGTGGTGGGAGGTTGAGTGGATTGTGGTGGTGTTTCGGATGGTCTATTGGGGTTAGGTGAAGGTTGAGTGGGATTGGGTGAGAATTGAGTTTGTTGCAGCGGGTTTGCAGCTTGCTTGTCTGGATTTCCCGAGTTCTCCATTACTTTGATTGTAGGTATTGGAGATTGTAGTACCTTGTTTTCTCGATGCAAAAATCGGGTTTGCCGAACTGTCCTCTCAATTTCTGAATCGAATACTAACGGTGAAGACTTTCTGGATTTCCTGGTATGATGCATACATGTAAAGAGTCACCTCCACAAACACGAACAAGAACCTTGCGTAATTCTGAACAAACTGAATAAAACTCTACTTTTAGATTTTTTTTAACTATTTTTATAAAAACACTTAAAACAAAACACTTTGCGCACAACTCCCCGACAACGCCGCCATTTTGATAACTGTCGTGAGTGTCATCGAAAACCTAAATAACCTAGATAGCTAAGGTAAGTAGGGTATCGAATCCAGAGGAGTATGGTGGAAAATGTTTGTTGATTAAGTATTATGAACCTACTTGCAAAAATGTAAACTTGATTGTTTGAGTGTTTGATTAACTAAAAACTACTAAAAACGAGTTTGTAAACAATTGGAGAAAAGGTGATTCCTCCAATTTTCAGATTCAAAGTGATTCAGGTGATTAGTTTTAATTGAGAAATCACATAGACATTATTAAAATGATTAATTAGCCGATTGTGATAACCGATGACTAAGTATTTTGATTGCAAACAACGAAAGTTATCACACAATTATCAATTGAATATTACCAAACCCAATCCCTATCTAATATATCCCAATGACTAGAAAGCTTAGGACTTGAAAGAATCAAAACTAGGTTTTAAGTAAATCAACTGTTACAATCAAATTAATAAATCAATATGCAAAAAGCATCGAATTCTTAGATTGCTAGTCTCAATTACAAGATAAAACCAAAAACAATCATCCACTTACAAGAACCTCCACTCAGAGGAAACCACTACGGCATTAGCCACTCATGTTTGTTGATTGATCTTCACAAGCTTAAATAGGTTTTGAAACATCAAAACAATTAGGGTCGGCCATGTGTATCCATTGTGTAAAACCCTGAATAGTCGTCTAAACAACCACCACCGCAATAGAAACAAATGATTCCATGCCCAAATCTCAATAGATCTAGAGATTTGTGTTTTTCCAACACCCTTGGAGCCTACAACAGATCTTATAGATGGTTCTCAGGCGACGGTGTTCATTGTTGGTGTTAGACCCAGAGAGGACAACGGCGCAAGAGTTTAAGTGGTGAGCGGAGGAGGCGACAACGCAAGGGTTCTGTGGTTGTGCAAGTCTTTGGTGGTAGTTATTGTGATGGTGGAGCGGCAGGCGATGATCGAGTGGTCGTTGGAAGTATGTGTTGGAGTGTTAGAGAGAGAGAGGGGGAGAAAGAAAAGTGGACAGAGAGAGAGGTGGGAAAGGAGAAGATGGAGGTGGCGACGGTGGGTGGTGGGTGGTGGCGTCGGTGGCTGTAGTGGTGGTGATGTAGAGAGGGGGAAGTGAAAGAGATATTGTGTGTATATAATAATAAAAATAATAATAATAATAATAAGTTTAAAAAATAAAAAGAAAATTTAGGAGTTAAATGTCATTTACGTCTCTAGGTTTTAAGTGTCATTTACGTCCCTGAGCTAACTAAGTTATGAGTTTTTTTAACGCTGAGTTAGTTTATTGGAATGAAATAACGTTTCCCGAATGTAGGAAAAAAAAATGATACAATTTTGAAAATTTGTCAAAAATGATAAAAGTGAACAAAATGTAAAAAAATAAAGAACGCTTATTCATTATTGTTTTCTTTAGTTAGTACTTTAATTCCCATTTCTCCTGGAGACTAGTAGATAGTGGTCACTGTTTATTTCGTCTTTTATGTGGTCAGTGTTTATTTTTTTCTTTTATGTGGTTGTGTTTATTTATTTATTTATTTATTTTTTTGCGTGAATTTCGAAGAAATGAAAGACAAATGACTTTATGTGTTGGAAGAATTTATTGCTAGTCAAGTTTGGCAACTTAAATAGTATTTTTTGGATCCTATTGTTAAAGTGGTGAATATGTATCTAGTGCTAATCGTTGGAGGCCCTACGAGCCGGCTTCGAGTAGTGCTTATGTATATCGATCGAACCATAGCCTATCCGTTTCATTTGAGTTCGAGAGTTACATACTCTGAAATATACCAACATGTTATGTTACTTTTCTAGAGCACAACATGTTATAAAACTAGCTTAAACGAAGTTCGGTTTATAACTATTGAACCATTGATAAAAGGAGTAAGCACAAATAAACGAATTAACAATTCAATCTTACATGTATTAGAACTAATTACCTTGTATAATTTACTGTTTTTCCAATTTGAGTATTATGCCTTTGAATACAATAGAAGTCGCTATTATAAAAAATGCTAGGGTAGGGATCCTAAAAGAAGTCCACCCTATTTGAGAAACTTGATAAACATTTTGGACCACATATTTCTCTAAGTTTTTCATAATATACACATATGTATGATTTATAATTGACTATATACACATATGTATATAGTTAATTTTAAACCATACATATGTGTATATTACGAAAAGCTTTAGAAAAATGTGTGGTCCAGAATGTTTCTCAATTAGCCTAGTGCTTCTTACATGATACTAACCCTATAAATGCTATTAGTTTATTTAAATATTTTCAGTACATTTAAGATTTAACTAATTAATATTAATATTAGTTGTTATTATTATAACTTATACAAATATATACCATTTAAAATATGTAAGTTTTAAGGCTAAACCAGCCATTAAATCAACACAACCACCATTAGACACAATTGATATTCTTTTTTAATATTTTTTATATAAAAACTGGTGTGTGATGTTTGTTTTTGGATGAAAAATTACACCTCACCCATTTTTGGATTAATTTAGTTTTTGTTAATTTAATACAAATAGTTTTTAATAAGTTTAGTTAAACTACAACATGATAGTTAAAGGATAGGTTAGTTTAATTTCTTCTACACTATTGACACTTTCTTCCGCACTATTGTCAATACCTTCAGAATTTATAATATATAATAATATAACATATATGTTGCTGTATATAATATGTGAGATAATATAAAGAAAATAAATAAAAATACACATTCCATTCCATATAGATACAATAATAAAGGGGATGACCAGTATCATGTTGCTGCATGACTGCTTTGGTCCACCTTTTAGGTTTTTTTTTGAGTTAATTACACAAATGCACCCTGTGGTTTATAGTTAATTTCACCTTTATGTACGAATTTTTTTTTGTAACAGGTTCAGGTATGATGGTTTCAGTTTTGTAACACATATGGGTACTAACACCAAATAATGACTAAAATGTCCTTCCATGCTTTATGTTAAGATTATTTTAAATGTAAAATTATTTTTGTATATAACAAAAAATTGTAAATCAATTTTACCAAAAAATTTTAAATCAATTTTACCAAAAAATTTAAATGAAAATTATTTCTGTATATAACAATTTAATTAGTTAATTACATGTAATAGGTGAAAATTATTTTTGTAATTTAGTTTTAATAAAAAAACAAAAAAAAATTAATGTAACATTTTAATGTAAATGTTTCAACTTATTTGTGTCAACCCGATCTATTTTTATTCGACTTTTCCATTAATCTTAACTAACGAAAATAAATGGAATATGAAGCTTCTAATATATATATATATATATAGATAAGAATTATTTAGTTTTAAATTAAAAAAATAATGTTTCCAAACATATTAAATTTAGAGATACTAGTTTTACATATTAGAATTTAACCATATTAATTCTCTATAATATTTATTTAAGTTTTAACATGCTCTTATCTTAGGATTTTGAATGTTATCCATTGGATATAGCAAATGTGTCGATTATCATAAAAGATTTCAAATCAACGTTGCTTATGTTTGTCTTCTTATAACTGAACTATACGTTGAGTTTTCATTTTAGTTTTTTTATACGAAGTAAAAAAACCACGTATTACACAGTTTAATTATTTAGAACTTCGTTTTTATTTAAAATAAAAAATGGATCGGGTTGACATAATTAAGTTGAAACATTTATATTAAAAGGTTACATTATCGTTTTTTGTTTATTAAAACTAAATTACAAAAATAATTTTCATACAAAAATAATTTTCATTTAAAAATAATTTTCACCTATTACATGTAATTAACTAATTAAATTGTTATATACAAAATAATTTTCATTTAATTTTTTTTGTAAAATTGATTTAAATTTTTTGTTATATACAAAAATAATTTTACATTTAAAATAATCTTAATATAAAGTATGGAAGGGCATTTAGTCATTATTTGGTGTTAGTACCTAAATGTGTTACAAAATTGAAACTATAAGACCTAAACCTGTTACAAAAAAAAGTTGGGACCCAAAGGCGAAATTAGCTCTAAATCACAGGATCCATCTGTGTAATTAACTCTTTTTTTTGTATTTTAGTAAGTTTTTGTTTACTTTATTCTTTACCCTTTATTATTTTGTATTACACTTACAACCCTTCAACTTTTTAAAAACTTTCTAATTTTTTTAGTAAGTTTTTGTTTATTTTAGTTTTTGTCCTTCAACGTTTATTATTGTACTTACAACCCTTTAACTTTTTAAAACTTTATAATATTTTACATTCTTATATTTATGTACGTGTCGATATAAATTTAAATTCATTAAGTTTCTTTGAAAATGGGTACGCTCAGGTATAATACGCTTTATAATCAATATTTGACGCATTGAAATATATATATATATATATATATTATATATAGGTGAAGTATAGAGAGAAAACTCACTTGAGTTGAAAAAACTTAAGAAAACCTTAGGTAACATTTTTTTTTTCTAAAAAATAGGGAATGCAAGTTACATGTTAATAAACATTTTGTAATAAAAAAAACAAGACGCCGAATGGTTTTTTTATAAAATTTTTAAAAAAATTTAGTGTTTACATAAAAATGCTAAAAAATGAATTTTTGTAAATTTTTATAAAAATTCCACTTGGCGCTTTTTATTTTTTTGTTATAAAACGTTCATTAATATGTAACTTACATTCCCTATTTTTTTTAGAAAAAAATTAAAATGTTACATAGGGTTTTCTTGAGTTTTCTCAACTCAAGTGGGTTTTCATTTTATCTTTCCCCTATATATATATATATATATATATATATATATATATATATATATATATATATTGTTAAGAAAATGTAGAATGTATAGTTGTTGTCCCACTGAGTAAACCCCGCTTACTTAGGCGTATATTTTCCTTCTTATGAACGTTAGGTTGCAATGATATTCAAGAAGACTTGGATGGATGGTTCGAGGGATTAAGTACGCACATGGATTTTCATAAAAGTATAAAAATTTTTGTATAATTTTTCGACTTTGTGAAATAGTGTAAAGTTTTATAATTTATGAAATAATGTTTTGAACTCTGATGTACTGTATAAATGACACACGAGTCTAAGGCAGGTTGAGGTGTTACAAAGAATGTCAGAACCATCCCAAAATCTCACAAACTCTAATTTTATACCATACATCGTCAATCTACTCCCCACTACCCTAAAACTAAGAGTACCACAATACTATAACACACAGACACTCACACTCACATACACCTTCCACCTCACTATTAATTTTTCCTTATTTTTTTTCTCCTCCACTCATTTTTTACTTTGAGCTTATCTATAATGCGTATAGAAGATTATGCTACACTCCTTAAATACATAGTATGATGTAGTGATGGTAAGTTGATTTCTCTCTATCTTAGAGGAGAAAGTTCATATCATGTTAGGTGCAAGTATGGGTGATTAATAAGAGTAGATTAGGAGTAGGTTAGTTTTTTATAAAAAATAAATAAATAAATAATGCTATAATGGCTTTAGGAGGTAAGTGGTAAGTTTATTATTTGGGAAAATCATTAAAATAGCCCATTTACCAATAGGTTAATGAAAATAGTCTTGAATTTTTTGAATTGCTAATATAGCCTCGATTTTCCTACACCACATGGCACAACAAATGTTACTCTCTTGCACCAACTTTAATATGCAATTTTTTGATCTTGCGCCAGCCCTTCATCTCCTACGCCAAACCTTTCTTGTGCCGAACCATTCTCTCTAGTGCCACCATTTCTCCTGCGCCAAATAAACACGTCATATCTCTGGATAAGTTGTAATTTAAAAATTTTCATGATTATTTTGATAATTTATCTAGTTAAAATGGCTATTTTGGTGATTTTAGGACTAGATGACCCTAAGTTTTTAATGGTAAAATTCCATCGTTACCTAAACAGTTGAAACTTTATAAAGAAAAAAAAGTATATCTTAGATAATCGGCAATTATAAGATAAAGTATATATTATCTAACATATATGGACCTATGGTGGCGATATCATAAAATGACGTATCCTTATGGACCTGTGGTGGCGATTATGTACATGCGGTGTCAATTATACAGGCCTTTGAACCAAAAATAGCTTTATGACTGTTTCAAGTATTTATAGTCGTCTAAATGTATCTTCTTATATATCAGTTATATAACGTAACAAGCAAAATCCACAGTCAGCACAAGTCGATATATCGGACGAAGTAGATTTTCAAACGTTCGTGGGTAGAACGAAGTCCAATAACATCAAATTTGACCGTCGCCAACATGGACCGCCCTGAAAGCGCCAATGAGAACATTAATCCACTGAGAAACCGAAAATCAAATCTTCTGGCATCTGAATCCACTCGTGATACTCGTGATGCAACTGATCGCAAACAAATCACTGGCAAATCCCTTGGAGCTTCGTTGGATCTTATTTACCGATACTCAAAAGCTTACGTGCTTATAGGAACGGTATACCTTAAAAACATGTTAAATTCATTCAAGTTTTTTTCTTTCTTAACAACTCATTTGTTATGGGATGAAACCGTTGCAAGGTATAATACTTGTTCGCATCCATTATATTGGCAATAATTGTGAAATGTGGGGTTCATTTCATAGACATTAAATATACATTCATTAAAATCGATTATTAAACTATTTTGCTGAACAGGTATTGTCCATTATTTCAATTTCTTTGCTTGCCATCCAGAGTCTTTCAGACTTCACTACATCTTTTTTTCTTGGAGTTTTACAGGTTTGTTTTTTTACTTCTTACAATAAATGTAAATATAAAGTTCACTTATAATCTTTTTGCACTTTAAATTATACTTCAACATGGAATTAAATTCAACATGAAAATTTAGGCAGTCATCGGTAGCTGTTTGGCGGTATCGTATATGGCGGCCATTAATCAACTCTCGGATATTTAGATCGACAAGGTTAACAAGCCATACTTGCCATTGGTATCAGGCGAGCTTTCGGTTAAAGCAGGCATCCAAATCACCTCTTTGTATGCAATTTTGGTATGTAACAATGCCACATTAACAATTACATAACTCATAATATTCAGGATACAATATAGTTAATTAGCTATCCACCTTTTTATGTAAATCAGGGTTTCTGCCTTGCATGGAGTGTTGAATCCTGGCATTTAAGGTTATGTATCTTCTTATGGTATGCTGTTGGAACTGCATATTCGATTGATGTGAGTGTTTACTTGTTACTCGTTTTATCTGCCATTTGTTAGTAATTTGTTGTTTTGGCATTTTAATGAAAGTGGTATCTTTTCCTTATTTTCAGTTACCGTTACTCCGATGGAAAAAGTATCCTGTGCTTGTAGTATTGTGCAGTTGGTTATTTCATGGGGTGATCGTTCCTATGTTGTTGCACCTCCATGCTCAGGTTCATTATCTAAACAAATTCAAGAAATCCCAAAATATATATTAACTATCATTTAAGTACCAAGTATTAACTCTTTTCACAAAACACTATTCAATTTTAGGTGCCAGATGGGTGGATGTCACGTGTCATTCATTAACCATTTTTTTTAAACATGTGTTATATTTGGATGTCATAAAAAGTGGGTATTATCTCATTACTTTGGTTCATATGATTTACCTAAATTACGTATAAGTTTATGGGTCCACCATAGCGCACGAGTCCTCAATAATACTAATTGGGTTTTATTAGCAAAGTCAAAACAAGATTTATTAGTGAATTAATTAACAAAAATGAACTCTACAGACAAAAATACATGGAAGGACCCTCGTACTTTCAAAGCATGCTATCTTTGTATTTGGAATCATGGGCATTCACTCAGCAGTGATCATAGTATTTAAGGTATGCAAATGTTGATACTTAGTAATATTATTCTGGCATTCATATTGTTCTTGTATATTGTGTTTTAGGACATTCCTGATATCGAAGGAGATAAGAAATGGAATTAACACTTTTGCTTCGAAATTCGGCCCTAAACGGGTTAGCGCCAAACTATACATCTATAATAAGCTTTCAATGCCAAGTCTAGTTAATCTTCTAATGATTTTATTGGAATTTAGAAACAAGTTGGGGTTTTTTCTTTCAGGTGTTTTGGACTTGTATATGGCTTCTTGAATTGATATACGGTATATCTATAATAATAGGGTTATCATCAACCCATTTGTGGATCCGGCCAATAATGGTAACGTACATGTATACTCTAAATCATTTGGCCAATTAGAATACTAGTAGTTGTCTCTGACTACATACATCATGCATATTATTTATCTACTCCTTAATATATACAAATAAATAAATCTCCAATATACAAAGTTGGATACATGTCATCACCATATTTCACATTATCAATTTTTTCTCACACAAATTCCTCCGCAAACCCTAAATAAATAAATGTTTTATAAAGGAGAAAATAGTAACTTAATTCTATTTTAATATAATTAATTTTCTTTTTTCACCCATTTGTGACATAGTAAATTAAGCATTAACTATGAAAATATATTATTCGTCATATACAACCTATAACTTAGATCATAGTGTTATAATAACTACTTATTAGTTAAATCCGTATACGATTATTAATAATCAAGAATAACAAATGTAATATATGACATATAATAAAATTATTTTCATTTACTAATAAAAGTTATATACAAAAGATATATGATAATAAAAATAATTTTGTATATATACACTATTATATATAATGTCATTCACATATGAATATTATATATATTTGTATATTACATATTTTTTAGTATTCAACTCGTATAATACACGAGCTATCATGGTATTTGGTGTAATTAATTAACAAATATCGGTTTTTGTGATAAATTTAAGTTAGTTGTTTGAGTTGCCATATGATAACAAAAATATGTTAGTCAATGAAATTTTTTACATATAATATAATACATGAGTTTATAACCTACTATATAATAAATAAATATAAAATTGGACAGGTGACGACGCCATCATATTTCATATTACAAATTTTTTTCCGCCTAAATTTCTCCACAACCTTAAATAACGAAATTGTTTTATAAAATATGAAGAATATATCAATCCTATTTTAGCATTACTAGTTTCTTTCTTTTACTAATTTGTGATGATAAATTAAGTATTAATTATGAATATATTTTATTCATCATATATAAACCGTTAACTTATATTATATTTTTTTTAAAACTAATTATTAATTAAATACGCAAAAAAATTATTAATAGGAATAAAAAATCACTTTATGACATACTAATAAAATTATTTTTATTTAATTTAATTAGTAGTTATATTTAAAAGATACATAATAATTAAAATAATATTACTATATTATATGCAATAATGTAATACATAATTTCAGTCATTTGAAGAAGATATATATATATATATATATATTTGTATATTACATATTTTCAATATTCAACCCGTGTAATACACGGGTTATTATGGTATTTCAGTGTTACTAATTAACGTAGGCCTGTTTTTTTTGTAAATTCAAGTTAGTTGTGTGAAGCGGAAAATGGTAATAAAAGTACGTCCATCAATTTCAAACAAATGTTTTAGTGTTTTTTATTAGAACAATGATATGAGTCGATTGATGTAAATCCTACCTCAAACAGTGTTCAAAACGACGAAAATTGTGCTTCAATTCAGGTATTTAAAATTCCAATTAACAGAATTCAGGTCGTTTGGAACGCAGTTTCAATGTAAGTTTACATCAATCGACTCGTATCAACATTTTTTTTAAATAGTCCTAAAACATTAGTTTGAAATTCGGAAAAAAAATTTAACTACGTTAAGTGTTTTTAACTGACGACCAGTGAGAAAAAGAGTTAAAGGTGGGACTGCTAGTGACAATATTTAAACGTGGTACTATTATTGGACAACCACCTTTATGTGAGATTATTTTAAATCCAATTTTCCAAAATATATTTACACGTTTAAGTTTATAAGTACCTGTAAATAAAAATTTACACATGTATAAGTGTACTATTTACACATGTGTAAAATAATTTATCAAATATAATTTAGAGAGAAAATCCATTTTGATTAAAAAGGTTAATTCTTATTTAATGTGAATTAATTGAAGAATATTTTTTTATAATGTTGCATTCTAATGATAATCGGTAAAAATAATTGATTTTTGATTGTATGAAGCTTGCTCTCTCTATATATATATAGATATAGATATAGAGAGAGAAAGGTTTATTTCAAAAGAGGATATTAGGGTGAGAAGATGAAGAAAAAGCCTAAATCATGTTTTTTTTTTGTTAATACATCATACTTTTTATAGTTTATACTTTTTACATACAAATATGTATGTTATATAAATAAAATCCATTATATTATGTGTTAGGTTATGTGTTGGTTGTATAAATAAACACAATTTAGTCATTTTTTATTTCAATATATATAAATAAAAGTTGAATTTCAACTTCTTATACTTTTATAATGTTTAAGATTGAAGAAATGTTTAATATCTTTCCTTTTTATTTTCTTTTTTAATGGGACCTACAAAATTAAAATGTGTGAAAAATCTACTTTTTAATTGTTTTTTAAATAAAGAGTATATTTGTCATTAAAAATTAAACACCAAAAACTAATTCACATCCATTAGTAGAAAGCGTATATGTAATTTTAAGAAGGTGAAGAGTAAACGTGTAAAAATGCACTTACCAAAGGAATCATTCGAGTAATTAACTATAAAATTGTGTCGCATAGAGAAATAACCATTACTTTTTATGCTCTAAACAAGGGGCGTTCACAGTCTGGTGCTTACGGTGTTAGGTCAAACCTTGAGTTAACCGTTAGCAATCTTTTTCTATTATCGAAAACCAAAACCAAATCAATAAAATTCAAAAGTTTGGGTTTTTTTGGGTGCTTTACCTTTAGTGTTTACAAGCCCAAGAAACTAATTAAATCTTATTTCATTTAATTTGTTGAACAGGTAATTGCACATAGCGTTCTTGGTTTTATTGTATGGAAAAAGGCAAACTTGGTGGATCTTAAAAGTAACGAGGCTACTGAATCATTCTACCGGTTTATTTGGAAGGTATTACATGTACCTATAAAAAATATTTTATTAAAATATAACTTCTTTTTAACAGACCTAGAGTATATTTACACACATGCAGTAACAAATTAAATAACTAAATTTACAAAATCCACTTTGTTATATTTTCACATGACAAGACATTGTTTCCTTTTTTTCAGTTGTATTGCGTGGAGTACTTGTTGGTGCCCATTTTAAGATTCTAAGCATGAAGAAGCTACTAGTCTGTTTTGTATCAATATACTAGTTTGTTTTGTTGTTCCTGTTGTGTGTTCCTAGTGGATATAAATTCGTGTGGCTTTTAATAAATAAACCAATGAATGTATGTTTTAAATATATAAGATAAGAACCAATCTTAAGAGTAAGAATTAGGGAGTTTTTTCCCAAATAGATATAGGTGGAAAAAATATTTATCAAAAAGGGTGATTTGAAAAATATTTATCAAATTGGGTGTTTTTCTTTATTTTTAACTAACCTATTACAAATCTTCTCTTTTTAACTCAATTATCACTTTTATACTTTTTTTCTTCAATCAACTGATTATTTTTATATATAGCTAACTTACTATATTTTTATTTTTATTTTTATGATCAAACCATGTTAAAACAAATTATAATTGTTGAGAAATACCTCATACTTTTTTAGATAATATTTTCACTATTCTGTCCGTATTCATGATTATCGATTCAATACTATTTTTATTTTAAGTTTATTGAATCAATAATGACAGAGCAAAACGTTTACACGATTTTAAATATTATTGAAACAATAATGACAGAACAAATTGTTTATTCGGTTTCGCAGATATGTTGGTTCATTGGCGTACTTTAAACTCCGTGCTAATCTCTTTTAGATTATTAACTTATTTTTTAAAAAGTCACGAACAACATTTTTTATTTCGTTAATAAACTAACATGAACATATGTTTCATTCGTTTATTTATTTTCGTAAATGTTTGTTCATTTTCGTTCATTTAAATTAGCTTAACCCACCCTTATTTATGTTTGTTTTTTACGTTATACTTATTTTCGTTAGTTTGCATAAATTTAAATTCATTCATTTACGTCTCTCTATGTATTCATTTATTTATTTTAGTTACATTACAATTCACTCTAGTTTTATAAGTTTAAAGTATTACTCATTACAGATAAATCTAGTTTTATTAATTTTTTTCCAATAAATTGATGTTCATGCTTGATAGGAGTAATATTATCATTATCTTTGTGTTCGTTTATAATCATGAAAATTACATGAGCAAACTTTATATTAAAATTATTTATCTTAGGGAAAATAATAGAGAACATTAAAAAACAAAAAAGAAAGAATTAAAAACATTAGTTAAAAAATAAAATAAAACGTATAATGGGTTGTTTGGTATGAAGTGATATTAAATAAAAAACAAAAGCAAAAAATGCAATATATTAGTTTAAAATAAAGAAATAAATGAAAACACACATCTTGGTACATAATTATTTTAAATAACCTATTTTGGTAAATATTTTTTCCACCATCACCATTTTAGGAAAAAACTTAAAAGAAAACACATATTTTGTAAATATTTCTCAAATCACCCATTGTGTTAAATATTTTTTCCACCACCACCCTTTTAGGAAAAAACTCAAGAATTAGGTCTCTAAACGAATCGAATATTTATGAATTGTTCGTAAACTGTTTAACGGGGAGTTTGTTTATTTAATAAACGAATAAACTTGAACAGTTTTTTTGTCATTAAGCGAACAAACATAAACACACATTTTGTTTGTTCATTAACATTTGTTTATGTTCTTTAAAGTTTGATAAATACATAAGTAATTATATTTATATAAATATAAATGTAAATATAAAAGGGACTTTCTAACTAATATAAACTGGATGTAACACCCGTCGTATTGCGACGGGTAAATCTAAATACGATTAAACGTAAAACATCGAATTGTAAGTCGAAATAACATAAAGGATTAACTATAACATTGATTGTTTACAATATGATAACAAAACTTACAATAAAGTTATTTGAAAAATTATTATACCTTGGCATAATTTTTTTCTAACATTATTTTTGCTAACATAACGCACGTAAAGCGCGTCTATCACCAGTTCTAACTCTGTTTGTTTCTCACGAGTCTTACAAATCCTTTCAGTTAGTTTGGTGAGTTTGTCATTAATGCATTTGTCAGATTCTATAACATCTTGAAGAATACTCGCCAGCCTCTCTAACACGTCGATATCCTTGTTTGAAGTTGACATTCGAAAATACATATCAGATTTCAAACGAACTCCAATAAAAACATTAATATAATAGAAACTTATTACAAATATGAAATGTGCAATGAATTGGCTCAAACACATAACCACATTCATTTAGTTTGATTGATGATGCCTTTTTGGCCATAAGACCACATGTACAAGTCTTTCGTCATTGCCAAATTACTCATTAACCTGAACGCAAATAAGAAGCCGAAAAAAAAACACAAAATAGACATTCAAAATGACTCATTGTTAACAAGTTAATTTTAAAAATTTATATTAAGCTATCACAATCTTATCAAACTAGACTTTAAAGATCATAGTCAATTGAAAATATTGTCATTGAGCAACAAGTAAGCGCCTCTACAACAACAGTTTTTTTAACAGCAAATTTCTACTCCTGTTGTCTGTGGGACTTTAACCCAAGATCTCCCCCTCCAAATGTGTTTAAGGGATTTGTCCTTGCCGATGGACCACCACCCAATTGGTAAAACAACACAACAAAATATACAACACAAAAAAACCAATCGTACCACTCCAAGAAGCACACAAAAGAAGTAATGCAGCATGTACAACACCAAGAAGCACACAAAGTAAGCAACACATGTATTAAATATTATTAGGATGTCTATAAAATACTGATTTCGACAGAGTTTCGGTATAATATACAAGCATACAAAGCTTTCCGACGACTCCCCCTCTCTACGCTCTCTCTCACTAGCTCATACAAGCTCTATCTCTACAAGTGATCATGAACAAGGTATTTATACTAACATACATAACACCACACGAAGGTTATATTGAACCAGCGAAGGTCTCCATATCTTCATCTCACGAAGGCTGGCATGTATGATGTATGTCACGAAGGTGGCATTTGAACTACATGCACACCATGCGAAGGCGACAGTCAAGTCACAAAGGTGACTTTGTGAAGATGTTACTTTAAGGATGGTCATGCATGTTGTCCTTTGAAAGATAGTCACTCATGTTACATGTTCCATTGATGGTAACGTCTTGTATCGTATACCGGGAACCACAACAACAACTTCAACTTGATGACGATGACGATAGTGAACCGGTTCAAGAAGAAGAAGAAGACGATCAAGAAGTTGAAATCGTCCCAACATCTGTTCGGGGACCTTGGAGGAGCGAGTAGGAGGTCGCCTTGGTCAAGGCATACTTGCACATCTTCGAAAACCGAAGACATTCGATGAACAAAGAAGAGAATTGTTTTGGAGAGAGTTATATCTCATTTTGCCAAACTTCCCGGTTCGACCGAACGAAACATGGATCAAATAACTTCTAAGTAGGAAGATTTGAACCGAAAAATGAGTAAATTTAACGCTTGCTTCATTCGATTGGTATGTTTTTTTAACTTATCTCTATATGTTTTTTTTTTTATTTTTTAAAACCGAAAACTGTTTTTTCTTTTATAAAATAGAAACTGTTTTTTTTTATTTTATAAAACAGAAAACTACTTTTTTATTTTATAAAACAGAAAACGTTTTTTTTATTTTTATAAAACAAAAAATAGTTTTTTTTTATTTTTAAAAACGGGAAACAGTTTTTTTATTTATAAAACAGAAAACTGTTTTTTTATAAACCGTGAACAGTTTTTTTTATTTTTATAAAACAGAAAACTGTTATTTTTTTATCTTGTTTTATAAAATAGTTTTTTGTAATTTTTGTAGACTCGAATTCCAGAAAGCGGAGCGAGCGAGGCGACTATCGTAAAAAACGCCTTAGAAGAGTATTGCCGGACATACAAGCATAAAACGTTTTTCACACATGGCGGCATGGGAGGTTGCGAGACATCACCCGAAGTGGGAGCCGGTTGACTGGGTCAACACGCATGGGCCGATGGCTCCAAGAAGAAGAGGAGGTCCCAAAAGATCAAAAACTTCCGAGTCCGGTAACATGCCCGAAATGAATTTCAACCATCAACCCGATGACGAACGCAATCAAGATGATACACCCACAAGGCCGCGCCACAAGAAAAGTGGTGATTCATCAAGTAGAGGAAAGGAAGCGGTGGCGGAGACCATCACCGAATTCAAAGAAGCTAAATTGGTGAAAATGGTTGAATCCAAAGAAAGAAGAGAAAAACTTGTGGCGACAAAACTTAAACGTGAGGAGGTGTATGTTAGACACTTGACAGAAAACGAAAAAATAGTGATTTAAACGTCTTGTTACAACCGCACAACACTCTCGACGAACCGTTTAAGTCGATCGTACTTCAATGCAAACACGAGATGTGTGAAAAGTGGGGTTGGGAGATGTCGTAGATTTTTTAGGTTTTTCTAATTTGCAATGTTTAGTTTTTTAGTTTGTAATTTAGGATTTATTTAAATGAAATTTATAATTTATTGTTTTATGGTTAATTTATAATTTAAAAAACATCACTAGTGATGGGCATTTCTACTAAAATTTATCACTAGTGATGGAATAAAACCCGATAACGTGATGAAACTTAATTAGATGTTGTAAGTGATGGAATTCCATCACTAGTAAAGCGCCCCTACCCTCTAATAAGATTATCATCAACCCATTTGTGGATGTGGCCAATAATGGTAACGTACATGTATACTCTATAGTCTAAATCATTTTCCCTATCAGAATGCTAGTAAACATACATATATTTCATGTATATTATCTATCTACTACTTAATAAACATAAATAAATAGATCTACTATATACAAGGTTGGATATGTGTCACTACCATATTTTATCTTATCAGTTGTTTCTCGTACAAATTCCTCCACAAACCCTAAATAAATAAATGTATTATAAAGTAGGAAAGAGTAACTTAATCCTATTTTAATATAATTAATTTTCTTTTTTACCCATTTGTGACATAGTAAATTAAGCATTAGTTATGAAATATTTTATTCGTTATATGTGACATAGTAAATTAAGCATTAGTTATGAAATATTTTATTCGTTATATACTAACCTTTAACTTAGATCATAGTTTTATAATAACTACTTATTAATTAAATTCGCATAACAATTATTAATAAGAATAACAAATTTCATGTATGACATATCATTAAATTATTTTTATTTACTTTAAATAAAAGTTATATATAAAAGATAGGCGATAATAAAAAAAATTATATATACACTATTATATGTAATGTAATAAGTAATTTCATTCATATATGAAGATTATATATATTTGTGTATTACATATTTTCCCGTATTCAACTCATGTAATACACGACCTATTATAGTATTTCGGTGTTATTAATTAACATATGCCGGTTTTTGTGGTAAATTTAAGTTAGTTGTCTGAGTTGTCATATCATAATACAAATATGTCTATCATATGAAGTTTTTTACACATTATATAATTTTATCCTTTCTATTTCATAACCTCATATAATACGTGGACCTATAACCTACTAAATAATAAATGAAGATAAAGTAGGATTCTTTTCACTATCGTATTACACATCACCAATTTCTTCCGGCCCATATTTCTCCGTAGGCTTAAATAACGAAATATGAAAGAGTATAAATCCTATTTTAGTATTATTAGTTTCTTTTGTTTTTACTCATCTGTGATAATAAATTAATCATTAATTATGAATACATTTTATTCCTCATATATAAACCGTTAATTTATATTATATTTTTTAACAAATAATTATTAATTAAATATGCATAAAAATTATTAATAGAAATAAAATAAATCGAATTTATGAGATACCAACAAAATTATTTTATTTAATTTAAATAATAGTTATATTTACAAGATACCTAATAATAAAAATTATATTATTCATATACATTATTATATGTGATAATGTAATACAAAATTCTAGTCATTTGAAGAATAAATATATTTGTATATTACATATTTTCAATATTCAACTCGTGTAATTCACGAGTTATTATGATATTTCAATGTTACTAATTAATATATGTCTGTTTTTGTAATAAATTTTAGTTATGTGAATCGTGAAATGGTAATAAAAATATGTCAGTTAATTGAAGTTTTTTATATATTATATAATTATATCGTGTATATTATACAACCTCGTGTAATATACATGTCTATAACCCAGTACAATATAGTTGCTTCACGCATAAAAATTTAGATTTCGTTACATTTGGTTAATGGTGTGGTTTTGTGACATGACACAAAACTAAAATAAAATTTGTAGGTTTGGTTTAGTCTAAAGCGGTTCAAGTTGCGGTCAACCCACTCAAATAAATGGTTTGATTTCAAATTGACATTTTTAAATCGTGCGCGCACATATATATGGGAAATCAAATAATATCTCATAAATTTCGTTAGAATCATAAGAACTCAAACCAATCAAAAGGGTGTTGATATTTACACCATATACCTCTTAATAAATGCAATTATTGATACATAAGCATTAATTACCTAAACTTTTTTTAATTTTGATCTCTATATATATTGTCAAGTAATTAACTATAATTAACTTTTATGAATATTTGTTTTTTTTTGTTAAATGTAAGCATAATTTTTATATTATATAACTTATCAATACAAACAAAATAATATTTTTGTATAAAGTAGCGTTGATAACATAAAAACTACTAGACAAATTTATTTGGTGGTAGTTTGATGGCTAAATGTTGTGCAAAAAAGTGCCATAAAAATGATTTCAAAATATATGTAGGGTGAACAGATGTTTGATATTTTTATTTTTGTCATCAAATGAATATTGTTTACTACTTTTTTAATGTATCTTTTATAGCTGTATCACAACAAAAACTATATTTAAAAATGTTACATGATTTACAGTTATATAGGAACATGACACATTTATATTGAGAATTTGACGGTAAAATTTCAAAAGGATGGTATTTTCTAATTCAAAGTAGTAATTTATTTAACATGGTTTTATTTCTAATCTAAAATATATTAGTATATAATAATAGCAGCATCAAAAAAATAAAAGAATAATAGTAGTTAATTAGAGAGCAAAAGTAAAGAAAGAATGAATCTTATTGGACCTCACTAGTCAAATGTAATTAAGATACAATTAATTATATAGGGTAGGATGTAAATGAAAAATAGAGTATGGTGCATTTAGAATAACCCAATCAAAATTATATATATATATATGGATTGAGTAAAATGAGAACCACCTTGAGTTGTGAGAACCGTAGGAACCAATATAAGTCATTGATCAAAAGTGTTTTGATGGATGAGATTAAAAGACAATAAAGTAGTTGTAATCATTGTGATTTAATTAATGAGTTTTTGTTTTTAGTGGAATAATGATAAATTTGTATTTTTACTAAGTTCTTTAATGATTGGTAATTAAAGTTGTAATCATTGTACTTTATTTAATGTTTGTGATTTAATTAATATGATTTAACTAATGTTATTTTTGAATCATGTAGTAATAAAATTATTTTACGTAGGGGTTCAAACTTTTTTCGTGCGCCGGTTTTAAAAATTTTTACGCCCGGATTCAGACTTTTTTTACGCGTGGGGCGCGGGTTCAAACTTTTTTACGCCCGGTTTTAAACTTGTTTTACGCGCCGGTTTTAAATTTTTTTAAGCGCGGTTTTAAACTTTTTTTACGCGCCGGTTTAAAGTTTTTTTACACGCCGGTTTAGAACTTTTTTATGTGCCGGTTTAGAACTTTTTTACGTGCGGTTTTAAACTTTTTTAACGTGCCGGTTTAAAATTCTCTTTAGGCACCGGTTTTAAACTCTTTTTACTCGCGGTTTCAAACTTTTTTTATGCGCGGTTTTAAACTTTTTTACGTGCGGTTTCAAACTTTTCTCACGCGCCGTTTTAAAAACTTTTTTACCTGCGGTTTTAAACTTTTTTTACGCGATGGTTTAAAACTTTTTTTACGCGCCGGTTTTAACTTTTTTTACGCGCCGGTTTAAACTTTTTTTCGCGCCGGTTTTAAATATTTTATGTGCTGGTATAAAAGTTTTTCTACGCGGCGGTTTTAAACTTTTTTTACGCGTGGTTTTAAAATTTAAAACAATTTTTTTACGGGTTTAAACTTTTTTACAAAAAACAAAAATATTTTACGCCAAACAAAAATATTTTATTTTTACAAAAAAGTTTTTTACAAATTTTTTTTCAAAAACTTTTTTACAATTTTTTTTACGTCAAACATCTTTTTACGCTCACTGACACCGGGTTTACGAAATTTGAGGATCTTAACAAACGAACTCACCCAAAAATCACGACTTAATTGATGTCTCGTGTTGAATTTTAAATAGAAGAGAGAGAATGTGTGACATGTTGAGTTTTAAATAGAAGAGAGAGAAAAGATGTGACATGTTGACTTTTATATAGAAGAGAGAGAAAAAGATGTGACATGGTAAGTAAAAGACTAAAATATCCTTTTGATTTAATTTGGTTATGGGTAATGTGTAAATATGTTATTGGATGATAGTAGTTCTCATGGTTCTCGCAACTGAGATTGATTCTCTCTTGAACCGAATCCTATATATATATATATATATATGGGGAATTGGAATTTAATAATACCATCTAAAGATGGTTAACCAATAAAAGTCTCACCTTCAAATATTGTGACTGACGGTCCCATCTTTTAAAAAAATCATTAGACCTCTGTTAATAAAAATCTTAACTCCATTAAGTTTTTTTTTCGATTTCAATAATTTCAAACTGATGTTTTAGAGCTTTTGCTTCGAACGAAGATACGAGGTAAAAAAAACATAACTTCGTTAAAGTTTTCTTAAAGGAGGTCCAGTGAGGAAAAAAATAAAAACGTGGGACTACTATTGATAATATTTGAAGGTGAGACTCTTACTGGCCAACCACCTCTAGGTGGGATTATTAAAATAATTTCCTAAAACATATTTACACCTTTAAGTTTACAAGTATCCATAAATAAAAAAGGTTTACACATGTATAAGTTTACTATTTATATAAGTGTAAAACAATTTATTAAATATAATTTAGAGAGAAAATATGATTTGATTAAAACGGTAAATTCTTATTTAAATTAATTAATTGAAAAATGTATTTTATAATGTTGGATTCTAATGATAACATGAAAGAAAAAAGAAAAAAAATGCAACAAACCAGTTTCGAACTTGGGTGGATTGTTTTGGAGTAAAAGGACTCACCACTCCAACTTGGTTCCATTATTTCTTTTGTAACGCAAATTATTCATATGTTGTCACCATTCTAAAACGTTGGGTCAATATAAATTTATTTACTATACACTCTGTATAAACTTCAAAAATCAATGATGTCCGGTGACTGTGTTTGTATACATATAACTCCGCCTCATTCTCTCTCACACGCCACACCACCTACTCTACCACCAATCATGGAGAGAAAGAAGACACTTGAACGTACACACGTGTCATAACCCTAAAAGCACTACAAATAGATAAGCTCTTTTGTGGAGGAAAAGAAGACACCTAAACGGCCACATGCCATGACCAGAAACATTACAAATAGCATAAAACATATAAAGCATAAGTTACAACTTAGTAATGTATATATATGTTACTAATTTATAGTATTATAATATAATATAATAATGGTGGTAAAAGTAATTAATTTTAATTGTATTTTCATCTGTTACATTATGTTCTCGTAATATTTAGAGTTCTTGTTTTAATTACTCTCTCTCTATATATATACATAGAGGAAAGTATATTTCTGAAGAGGATATTAGGACGAGAAGATAAAGAAAAAACCTAAATCATTACATTTTCTGTTAATACATAAATTTTTATAGTTTTTACTTTTTACATATATATATGTATGTTATATAAACAAAATCCATTATATTAATTTGTTCTTATATTTTCTGAACGTTTAAACATTTTCTTACTCTTACATTTGTGTTAGGTTATGTGTTGGTTGTATAAATAAACACGCATCATAAAATATTATAATACCCTTCAATAGGATCAAACTACTAATAGACCACAATTTACACAATGTTCATAAAATCTGTGTGTTTGATTATCTTATTTTTGGAACTCAGACTTAGGCTAAACACTTACAACTCATCGCGATTAGTCGCGAGACCATCACCATGGATATCCAAATACGAAATCGCAACAGCAGCATGAAATACAACACCGATCTTAAGAGCCTCTTCATCGATAACAAAATGTGGCGAGTGTAACTGCTCGGGTACATGAGTCTTATTCCTCGTCCCAATCAAAAACACGGTCGCAGGCATTTTCTGCGTAAAAAAACTAAAATCCTCGCCACCCATCGTCATTGGCAGCAGCTGCACTTTCGGCTTTCCTAATATGAGTTCCGCCACGGTCTTTGCGTGTTCATACATCGCTTCATCGTTTACTGTCACTGGGTATGGTAGTGGTGTCTCCTCCATGAAGTCAAGTTCTGCTTGGCACTGGTGAACCGCGGCCTGAGCCTGGATCACCTGTTTAATTCTTGCTTTGGTGTCGAGTAGACCTTTCGAAGACAAACTCCGATAAGTTCCCGTTATTGTAACACTCTCCGGAATCACATTAGGTGCTACACCTCCTTGAATTTGGCCAATGGTCACAACCTACATAGATCAGGGTCATCATAAGGCTTTTTACCTACCGCCTAGGGATGCAAACGAGCTGCGCGGCTCGCGAGCTACTCGAGAAAAAGCTCGAAACGAGCCGAGCCTTATCGAGCTCCAGCCTAAAATATAGCTCGTTTGTTTATCGAGCCCGAGCTTGAGCCTGGCATGTGAAGCTCGTCTGGCTCGTCGAGCCTTACCTTAGTGTAAACGAGCCGAGCTTATTTAAACTTGTTTACGAGCCGACCCCGAACCCATAAATAAGCTTATTTAGTAAACGAGCCTGAGCCCGAGCTTCACAGGGGCGAAGGTTCATTGGGGCGGGAGGGGGCGGCTGCCCCCCCCGAAATTTTCGCTCGGTAGTGTTATATGTGTAGTTTTCGTATAGAATTTTTTGGGTATATACGTTTTCTTCCCCCCCCCCCCCCGGTTCTATAGAAATTTTTGGCTATATACGTTTTCGCCCCCCGGATTTCGAGGGCAAGCGTCGCCACTGGAGCTTCACATATCGAGCTTGCGGGCTTAAAAAGTTTATTATTTATCTTTTTCTATTTAATATATTAATTAATAGATAATAACGAGTCGAGCTCGGCTCGAGCTCATTTGCACCCTTACGTACCGCCTATATCTAGAGGGTCGGAATCATGTTTTTTTATAGAAAAATGTCAGATGTTATATATAAAAATCAACAAATTTCCCAAGGGGTCAACTGACCCTCTTGACCCCTCTCTAGTTCCGCCAGCTATAAATTTAGAAGATTACTCTGGATTCGAGTGGGTCGGTTTCTCTGGATACAATCTGTTGAAGTGCCACAACCGCCATCGACGCCGCAACAATCGGATCTTTAGACAAATGTGGGGCTGCCGCGTGTCCACCGGTACCTTTAATGATTGCGGAAAACCTTCCAGCGCCTGCTAGCACCGACCAGGCCGCGAAGCTACGAAACCCACCGGATACAACGGCAGAACATGGATGCCAAAGGCGGCATTGATGTTGTCAAGTGCATTGTGTTTTAACATATGGTAAGCTCCCGCCAGACCCTCTTCGGCGGGCTGAAAAATCAGCTTTACGGTACCCTTTTAAGAGTTGAAAATAGAAGCATAAGTAACCGGTTCAAAGTGGCCAGTAGTACTGGTGGAACCGTCTGGTAGAACAAGTTAAACCGTCCGGTACACCCGGTTAAACCGTTTCTAAGCCCAATCTGGTAAAGTATAAATACTTGATTTTAAAACATTGTGTACCACTTTGTTTACCTTTAGTTCATGTCTTCTAGATTGGAGCAACTTAGCGGCTCCGAGTAGCATTGCTACATGAGCATCGTGACCGCACGCGTGCATCTTTCCGGCGATCTTGCTCCGGTGATCCCAATCGACTAGTTCCTGATTTTCCGATGGAAAAGACAAAACAAATAAGTCATAATGTTTTCTTTCCGGCGATCTTGCTCCGTATAACATCGGTATAGTTTTTTATTATTAACATCGTCGTCATCATCATACTCAGTAAATTCCACCAATAGCAAAGCTAAGGTAGGGTCTGAGGAATGTAAGATGTAGACAGCCTTACCTCTACCCCGTAGGAATAGAGAGGCTGCTTCCAATGAGACCCCCGGCTCGATGGTAGTTTTGCATCAAGCCTTGGACATAAGGCACATAACACTTGTCAATTAAGACAAAGGCCACTTAGTGCATGTACTCCCTTGTCTTTCGGCTATCAACGCCACCACATGATGCATGATTAACCATCCCCCTACTTTTAACATTATTTTCACGTAATTAGTAAAATAACGTTAAAATTAGTGCACTTTCACTTTTGCCCCCCGAGCGCCCACACATATATACTTTATATGCGCATACCGCAAGCGGCGCGTATTTATTATTAACGTCATCATGTGCCTATTATTATGTATGCTTCGATAAAAGTTCTTCTCGAATGGGTCATATATAGTTGATTTTTTATCATCACAAACCAACATATACCGACCAAACAACATCGGTATTCAAACGGGTCATATGTAGTTGATTATATTTATCATCATAAACCGAACATGTACCGACCAAACAACATCGGTATTCAAACGAGTCATATATAGTTGATTTTTTTTATCATTACAAACCGAACATATACAAACCAAACACCAATAACGGTACCGTATTCGTTTTTATGGAATTCTGACGTGGCGGCATAAATTCATTGAAAACAAATAATATTCTCAATAAAGTATTTTTTGGTATCATAAAAGCTATACTACCGGTATCGTAATGGACCTCTACCGACCAAACAACACCAGTACCGCCTACCAGTACGGGTATTCGTTTTTATGGGTTTTCAATCGATGTAAAAAACCTGTTGATTGGCAACGATTTTATGCCGAGTGCCGGTATCATACTGGTACCATAATGAACTAGAACGATAATAACCAAAGGCCCGGTGCAAAGCGCGCTAAAATCCCACTAGTATTTACAATTTAGAGGTGCACAAACCGGATTTTGGGCCAAACTGGTTCGGTTTCATTCAAAACCGGTTGTGGCCCATACTGGTTCAGATTAAAACAGTTTTCTAAGAGAAATAATCCAAACCCCTTGGAACCGGTCCGTTTCATTTAAAAACCGGTTCAGGTTCGGTCAAACTAAGTCAAAACGGATGGTCACCCACAGTTCGGATTGTAAAACCGGTTCAGTTTTGGTCAACCGTCAACCTAAGACAAAACCCTTTTTGGCCAGTTCGGATTGGATTCAAATCCGCTTTCGAAATCCGAACCGGTTTTTCAACTCTAGCTTAGTTGTAAAAACGAATGTTTTAAAATTCGGTTTTTATACCGTAACAGATTTGACTCAAAAACGGTTTAACCAGTTGTATCAGGTAGTTTAACCGGTTTTACTGAACAGGTCACCCGGTACAACCGGCGGTTTGAACCGGTTTTTAAAACAGATAAAAAGGACCTGGATCGGAAGAGCATCCATGTCAGCACGGAGAGCAAAGAACGGTGGTTCACCGGAACCAATGGTGGCAACAACGCCGGTTTTAGCCACCGGCCATGTGTAATCAACACCAAGTTTGTCAAGCTCCGTCCTGATCAGTTCACTCGTTTTGAATTCTTCAAACCCTAGTTCCGGGTACTCATGGATTTTCCGGCGGATATTAACCATCCAGTTAAAAAATTCCGGCGAATTCGCAGCCTCTAAAAGCTGCTGACCAAGGGGACCAATGACTTCCGGTTTCAAATAGGTCGCTAGTTTTAGAGCCTCTAACGGCGAGAAGGTGACGGCGAAGTGTAAAATAACGACGGTGCCGGCGATTAAGGGGAAGCGTTGACTTGAAGATATCATCGTTTGGTTAACGGCGGCTATGATGGTTGGTTCCTTCGAGGAGTTTAATAATAAATCTAAATAATTGAACCCCTCTAGTATCCTGTTAGTCAACTCATGTTTTCTTCTTTTAAACTAGTGTAATCCCTGCGTTTTGCGGCGGTTTTTTTGGTTCGATTTGTTATAGTATCAATACGATACTTTCATTTTATATATCAACCGAAAGAGATAAATCAATTATTGTTACTGGTAGCAATGTTATTAAGACAACATGCGTTCCCTTCGGTACGATACCAACACTTACTGTAGTTTATGTTACCAAAAAGATACTTTATTTGAATAGAGCTTCTTTTTCAACGTATAAGACGAAATATCATGAAAATTAGGGGTGTAAACGAACCAAGCCCGAGCTTGACCAGGCTCGAGCTTGAGCTCGTTTAACTTATGAGAGCTCGATGTCACGGGGTTAGTTTTCGAGTCCGTGTGGCGTCCCCAAGTCCCTGGGACAAGCCAATCCATCCCGCTTCTTTATGTGGCCACTGGTTTCGTCCTACCTTGGACTCATCAGGAGAGTGGCGCCAGCTCTCGACCAGTGGTGCGTTCGTCGTTTGCACGACTAGGCACGTACACCTCTTCATTGACATTGACTCTGTCCCCCGATAAAGTCCAGGACTAGCTAGTAACCCAAGCGTTCAAGCACAGCCCACAGCATCGCGATCTTCAAACATTTGGCCCGTGACATCGAGCTCTGTTAACTTATGAGAGCTCGAGCTCGGCTCGTTGGTATTTTCTCAAGCTTGAGCTCGGCTAGTTTATTATCTATTAATCAATATATTAAATAGAAAAATGTAAATAATAGACTTTTAGGCTCGCAAGCTCAATATGTGAAGCTTGGGCTCGTGTACTAAATAAGCTCATTTTTAGGTTCGGGTCATCTCGTAAACAAGTTTAAATAAGCTCGGCTCGGCTCGTTTACACTAAGGCTCGACGAGCCTGGCGAGCTTCACATGTCAGGCTCGGGCTCGATACACAAACGAGCTTTTATTTTAGGCTCGAGCTCGATAAGGCTCGACTCATTTCGAGTTTTTTCTCGAGTTGATCTCGGCTTGCGAGCCTCTCGGCTCGTTTGCACCCCTACCAGTACCAATGTTGTCATCGTGAAAATCATAAAGACGAATACCAGTACTAATGTTGGCAACATCTAGTGCATAATAGAACTATAATATCCCTACACTTGTGCTTTTACTGGTTTTTATTATCAATTAGGGGACCCGGGGTGGGTAAGTGATAGACATATATCACGCGTGAAACTATTTGGAAACCGCCGCCCCTCAAAGTATCACCGCTGAACTTTGAAACACGTGATACTTATCACGCGTTATATATTTGATTTTGTGAGGGGAATTGTTGGTTGGGGGGAAATTGTTGGGTTGTGTAGTGAGTGATGACCATTTCCACTAAAAAGGGTTGTGAGTGATGGAATAATGGTTGATGACAAGGCGAACTTGATTGGAAGTTGTGAGTGAATGATCGGTGATAACCATCCCTACCCCCTGGTGATCATCACCCATCACTCATCACTCACTCACAACTTCCAATCAAGTTCCGCCATGTCATCAACCATTCCATCACTCACAACCTTTTTTTAGTGGAAATGTCCATCACTCACAACACCAACAATAAACCCTCACATCCCCTCACATGCTTCCATTCTTCACGCGTGAAAATTTTGACGCGTTATAAAAAATTTCCGTTGAAAAAGTGGATGGCGGTGGTGTGTTGGGAAGTTTCACGCGTGAAACTCGTTCATCACGTGCAAAAGTTGTTCCACCCCGAATCCCCTTATATCTTTTTGAATAGTTTCAAAAACGAATTTTTGTTTTTTTTTTGTTTTTTTAATTTTATATATGTAAAGAAAAAAGTTTACGTGATAGCTTTTCAGTTATATATAAAATGATTCTTTCTATACGAAGTAATAAACGATATAAGTAAACAAACGACAATTTGTGGTGAAGAAACCAACATACTAAATAAAAAAAATATGAACTAACACAACATATTCAAAGATTAATAATCCATAAAGTAAGCAAAAGGAAAAACATATATGTAAAAAGAAAAACAAAACAAATAAAACAAAAAGACGAAGGAAAAGTAAAATTACTTTGTAGGCTCTCAACATTAAAAGTAAATTAAGAAGCATATGAAAACAAAACAAACAAATATCTCTAGTGGCAAATTAAAATGTGTGAAAAAAAAATATTTTTTAATTGTTTTTTTAAACAAAGGATATATTTGTCATAAAAAAATAAACATCAAAAACTAACTCACATCCACTTTAAGGACCACAAGTTTTACCCACTTTTAAATAGTAGGAAGCCTGTATGTAATTTTAGAAAGATGGAGAGTAAGCATGCAAAAAGGCACTTACTAAAGTGATCATTCGAGTAATAACTCTAAAATTGTGTTGCTAATAGAGACAAGCATTACATTCATACTCTAAACAAGGGATCTTCACGATCCATTGCTTACAGTGTTAGGTCAAACCTTGAGTCAAACCGTTAGTAACATTTTCCTATTATCGAAAACTAAAACCAAATCATTAAAATTCCAAACTGACCATATTGAACCATTACTAATGATTTTTGTTCCTTAAAACTCATCGTATTGAACCGTTACTAATGATTTGTTCCGTTTGATTTCACACTTTGAGCTTCTTTTTTTTGGGTGCTTTGCGTTTAGTGTTTACAAGCCTAAGAAACTAATTAAATCTTATTTCATCTGATTGTGGTGAATAGGCAATTACACATAGCATTTTTGGTTTTATTGTATGGATTGTGGTGAATTAGGTAATTACACATAGCATTTTTTGTTTTGTTGTATGGAAAAAGGCAAACTTGGTGGATCTTAAAAGTAACGAGGCCACTGAATCAATCTACCGGTTTATTTGGAAGGTATTACTTGTAAGTTCAAAAAAAAATTATCACAAGTACAACTTCTTTTTAACAGAACTATAGTCAGGGCGGACCTACTTATAGTTGTGGGTGGACGGCAGCACCCATTGGAAAAAAAATTAGTGTATTTTTTAAGCAAAAAAAACCCGACTCTGCTCTCCTTGAAAATATGGTTGAACGCCTTATCCACCACCACAGCAAATGATTTCTACGTCCGCCACTGCCTAAAGTATATTAACAGTTTTACACAAATATGTATTAACAAAATAACCAAATTTATAAAATCCACTTTGTTATATTTTCATATTACAAGACATTGTTTTTTTTTTCAGTTGTACTGCGTGGAGTACTTGTTGGTGCCCATTTTAAGATTCTAAGCATGAAGAAGAAGCTACAAATAATATTCACCCTTTGTTTTTCTATTTCATTGTATATTTCTATTTAGTAGTTTCATTTATAATGTCGTATTAACGTACTAGTTTGTTTTGTCGTTCCTGTTGTGTGTTCTAGTGGATATAAGTTCATGTAGCTTTTAATAAATAAAACAATGAATGTATGTTTGAAATATATAAGATAAGAACCAAGTCAACCAATTAAAATTTCTAAACCCGAGTAAATTAGGCCCGTAAACGAATCGAATGTTTGTGATTCGTTCATAAACTGTTTAGGTGAAAGTTTGTTTATTTAATGAACGAACAAACTTGAACAATTTTGTTTGTTCGCTTAATTAAACAAACATATATAAACACACGTTTTATTTGTTCATTTATGTTCGTTAAAGTTTGATAAATACATAAGCAATTACATTTATATAAATATATATAAAGGGGACTTTCTAACTAATATAAACTAAAAAAGGGTTGAAGGAGGGAACCACGGACCCAGTACCCTTTGGTTACTCATCATCCCACCTGCAAAGGTTATGATGCCGGCAAATAGCCTCGGTCACTACCTCTATGATATGGGCACCACAAGGATAGAACCCACTAGATGTAACACCCGCCGTGTTGCGACGGGTAAATTTAAATACGATTAAACCTAAAACATCGAATCGCAAGTCCAACTAACATAAAGGACTAACTATATCTACTAACACTAATTGTTTACAATATGATAACAAAACTTACAATCAAGTTATTTTTTTTTTAATTATTATACCTTGGTCTAATTTTTTGTCAACGCTATTTTTGCTAAAATAACGCGCTTAAAGCTCATCTATTATCAGTTGTAACTCCGCTTGTTTTTCACGAATCTTACAAACCCTTTCAGTTAGTTTGGTGAGTTTGTCATTAAAATATTTGTCAGATTCTATAACATCTTGAAGAATATATACGTGTCCCACTCTTAACACGTCGGTATCCTCGTTTGAGGTCGACATTCAAGACATTCAAAAATACATATAAAAATATTAATATAAAAACTTATTACGAATATGAAATGTGGAACGTATTTTCTCAAACACATCACCACAGTCGTTTAGTTTGATGATGCCTTTTTTGGCCAAATTACGGAAAAGTATATGTTAACCCCGCATACACCAACTTAATGGAAATCTCTACTGGGTTTCTTAACGACAATCTAATACTACTGCTAAAATCTACATCACTGTTCATAATGGGACTTGAACCCTCGTCCTCACAGGGTGTGCACTATCAACCCCAACCGATGGCGGAAACATCGGGATGAGACGAATAAATTGCTCAAAACGTCATAACACTACTTTGCAACAATATTTAATAATAGCAAAATTTCATGATACTAAATGGGAAATACATTGTTTCGAGAATAAAATTACAACAAGTTCCAAATAACAATTTCAACATAAACGAAGTACATAATCCAAAATTGGGGTGTATCTAATCCACCCTAATTGTGTTTCTTCCATGTCATCAACTTAATTTCCTGCAAAATGTATTAAAATTATATATATCAACAAAAAATGTTGTCGAGCATACAAGTTTGATACATAGCATAAATAAGAATAATTTCGTCTCATATCCAACATGGCAACTTGTACATAAATGGTGTTTGCATACTAAAACATGTGTAATTATATGTCAAACCAAAGTCTAACGCAATTGTGATACCCAACATTGTCATAAAACGGGTGTTTAATAGTATACTTAACAATACCACAAGCATACGGGCGGGCGTTACTCCTATAGCGCTATATTTGTTAAGGTTGGCTAGCAAAGTTAATGAGCATATATCACAAGTTCTAACATAGCATGTATTAATCGAGTATATAAACAAGTATCATGTTATAACGGATAGAGAAATTTGTAAACTAGTTTCATGGTTTTTGTACATATTGCACCCGAAATATTAAAATGGAAAACGGGATCGAGTATACTCACGGTTTTGCAAGCTAAATCCAACTTGAATCCCGAGAGTGTGGTAGGTTGATTATCTTGGAGCACCTTGTCCTTCTACAAGAAGTAAAAAAGGTTTTATGATACTGGGAGTTAACGGGAGATTATGGATTCAAAGTTTAAATAACGTAAAAATAGTATTATGAAAGTAATCATCTTGTACTCATGACACTTGTTCTTGACACTATAGAAACCACAAGAGTTTGGTGTGTTTTCATGGTTCGAAGACCCATTAGAATCGTAACAAGTGTATGGTTTTAGATGATGTAACTAGTTTCTTAACAAGTAACCATGGAGTTATTATTAAGTCTCTTTCACATATATATATATATATATATATACATATAATATACTTAGTTTAGGTACTTTAAATCCATAAATCAAGCATGAGGTAGGAGATCAAGGTCTCCATTTAGGCACCTCTAGTGTCATGGATATCATGTAGGAGGTATGAAGAACAAGCTTCCATTTAGGTACCTCTAATGTTTACCACTACACTTGTGTTATAAACACAAGGAGGGTAAGAACTAAGTAATAACAACAACTAGTCTAATGTAAAACATCAAGTAGTGGGTGGATTCAAGATGGGTCGCCAAGGCTAGACCATCATCACACATGCACAAGGTTAACTTGGACACTACTTGTGGGTGTAAACCCTAGTTAAAAACAGAAAGTTTGTGAGGTTTAAACCTCTAGTTTGACATGTCTCAACCTTGTTTTTAAGCCTAACCAACCACTAGTAGTGTTGTAAGCATTCGGACATAGGTTTGAGATGAGTTAGACTCAAGTTAAAACAAGTTTAACAAAGTTGAATGAAAACAGAAAGTTTTCTTGCACTTTGGACCTTATTTGGTTGATGTTCCAGCCTTGGTTTTCCATGGAAAACATGTGAATACATACCTTAGTTGTTCCAAGTGCTAAGAAGAAAGAATGAGTGAAAAAGATGAAGTATAAGTGAGGTTATGCTCACTTTAGTAACTTGAGATGAATCTGCCAAGTTACTGATTTCCAGCTGAGTTCTTGAGTGTTTGAGAGTGAGATAGTGAGTTTGTAAAGTGGAGGAAGTGTGGAAGTAGTGTGGGTTTTATAGTTGAGGATTAGGGTTTGTTGGGAGTTGATTTAATGCAAGAAACACACTAAACAAACACAAAATTGACCAACCAGGAGCTGAAAATAACTTTCCTGCGGATTAGGGGGACTGGCGGGGAGCGAGAAAAAAATGGGAACACGCTCGCGGCCCGCGAGAAGGTAATTCTTCCAAACTTCATTGATTTATGTCATTTTTAGCCCCTGAAGTTTGTTTTTGATGGTCTTTAAGGTTTTTTCGCATAAAAGGCATAATACAAGGTTTATTCATGAAATGAAAGCATACAAATGATTATTAACAAGTATGATCAAGTATGAACATCGCGTATAAGTTTCGTATTTCGGCATGTAAGTCACATATTGTAAGTTTATCAAACGTTTGCGTGTATTGCGGATCAAGTAGCATATATGTAGACACGAATGAGTTTGACATGATTAAAATAGACCATGATTAAAATAGAACATGATTAAAATATAACATGATTAAAATTGAACACGCGTTTCATTATGATTCAAGTCTCGGAATATCGATTACAACGGAAATATGAATACAAATGATTACAAGGGTTTCCAAAAATAGAAATACAACATGAACTTTCCAAATATAGATAGTTTGAAATAGCATGGCGTTACAGTCTCCCCTCCTTTAGTAAATTTCGTCCTGAAATTTAGGAAAATGTAACGAATAGATGCGGATAGTTGGTCTTCATATAACTCTCGAGTTCCCAAGTAAATTCAGTGCCACGTTTACCTTCCCATCGAACCTTGATGATAGGAATTCGATTGCGCCTCAATTGCTTGACTCCTCGGTCCATGATTTCGACCGGTTTCTCCACGAAGTGCAAAGTCTCGTTGATTTGGAGATCTTCGAGTTGAACTTGAAGTCCTTTTTCAGCTAGACACTTTTTGAGGTTCGAAACATGAAAGACTGGGTGAACGTTGTTGAGCTCTTCAGGTAGGTTCAGTCGATACGCAACCTTACCAATCCTTTCGAGAATTTTGAAAGGACCTACGTAGCGAGGTGCGAGTTTACCTTTCTTGCCAAAATAAACTACACCCTTCCAAGAGGATACCTTGAGGAGTACTTGATCACCAACGTTGAATTCCAAGGGTTTGCGTCTTTGTCAGCGTAACTCTTTTGACGACTTCGAGCTTTGAGTAGGTTATCACGTATTTGCAAGATCTTGTCTGTTGTTTCTTGTATGAGTTCGGAGCAGTGAGTTGAGCTTCACCAATCTCGTGCCAACAGATGGGCGATCGACATTTTCGACGATATAAAGCTTCAAATGGAGCCATTTGAATACTGGTGTGATAACTGTTATTGTATGAGAATTCTACCAATGGTAAATGTGAATACCAATTGCCACCAAAATCGATTACGCATGAACGAAGCATATCCTCTAGAGTTTGAATGGTACGCTCGGTTTGAACGTCGAATTGAGGATGGAATGCGGTACTAAGATTGACACGAGTACCAAGGGCGGTTTGAAACGTTTGCCAAAGGCGGGAGGTAAAACGAGTGTCGCGATCGGAAATGATGTCAATGGGGATACCATGGCGACAAATAATCTCCTTCGTGTAGACATGAGCCAATTTCTAGACTTTGTAATCATCACGAATAGGGAGAAAGTGCGCAGATTTGGTCAAACGGTAAATGATGACCCAGATACTGTCGTGACCAGAAGATGTGCGAGGAAGTTTGGTAATGAAGTCCATAGCAATACTCTCCCATTTCCAGACGGGAATTTCTGGTTGTTCGAGTAAACCAGAGGGACGTTGATGCTCGGCTTTCACTTTGGAACACGTGAGGCATTTCGAGACATAGAGGGCGATATCCTTCTTCATGCCAGGCCACCAATAAGATGTACGTAAGTCTTGATACATATTGTCGGCACCGGGATGAATGGAATATTGGGATTTGTGAGCTTCCTTCATCAAGAAGTCACGAAGGTTGTCGCGATTTGGGATCCAAACTCGATTGTGATAGTACAACATACCGTCGGCTTTGGACGAGAGTTGATCTTCGGCACCACACTTCATCTCATTGTCTAAGTTGTTCTCGTTGATTGATGAGTGTTGGGCCTTACGAATTCGATCCTGAAGATTGCTTAGGATCTGGAAACAGTGGAGGCTCATCGCATGAGTTGACGACTTAGAGCATCGGCTCCAACATTCGCTTTACCAGGGTGATAGCGAATTTCGCAGTCGTAGTCGTTGAGCAACTCTACCCATCGACGTTGACGCATGTTGAGTTCTTTTTTATTGAAGATGTGCTGAAGGCTCTTATGGTCGGTGAAGAACACACACTTGGTACCATACAGGTAGTGTCGCCATATCTTCAATGCAAAAACAACTGCACCAAGTTCAAGGTCATGCGTAGTGTAGTTTTTCTCATGAATCTTGAGTTGTCTCGAAGCGTAAGCGATAACCTTGTCCCGTTGCATAAGAACACAACCAAGGCCTCGGTTCGAAGCATCGCAATACACGACAAAATCATCGTTTCCATCAGGAAGAGCGAGAATAGGAGCATTACAAAGCATATCCTTGAGTGTTTGAAAAGACTCCTCTTGTTCGGGACCCCAAACAAAAGGTTTATCTTTTTGGGTCAAAGACGTGAGAGGAACGGCGGTCTTTGAAAAGTTCGAAATGAAACGACAATAATAACCGGCTAAACCAAGGAAAGAACGAATTTCGGACGAGGATTTTGGAGCGATCCAATTCTTTACGGCTTTGATCTTTGCGGGATCGACGTGAATGCCCTTCTCGTTCACAACATGACCGAGAAATTGAACTTCCTTTAGCCAAAATTCACATTTGGAGAATTTGGCGTATAGTTGTTCACGTTGAAGGAGTTCGAGGATAAGGCGGAGGTGTCGTTCGTGCTCGTCTTGGGTCTTGGAATAGATGAGGATATCGTCTATGAACACGATCACAAAGCGATCCAAGTATAACTTACACACCCGATTCATTAAGTCCATGAAGTTCGCGGGTGCATTCGTTAAACCGAATGGCATAACTACAAATTCGTAGTGACCGTATCTAGTACGAAAGGCGGTTTTATGGATATCTTCTTCGAGGACTCGAAGTTGATGGTAACCGGAACGAAGGTCGATCTTGGAAAAGCAAGTTGTGCCTTGAAGTTGATCAAAGAGGTCATCGATGCGGGGAAGAGGATAACGGTTCTTGACGGTGAGTTTGTTGAGCTCCCGATAACATGTTAGGTCAACATCATGCATAATATTTATCTATTACTTAATAAATACAAATAAATAATTCTATATACAAACTTGGATACGTGTCACCATCATATTTCACTTCATCAATTTTTTCTCACACAAATTTCTCCACAAACCCTAAATAAATAAATGTTTTATAAAGCTGGAAAGAGTAACTTAATCCTATTTTCATATAATTAATTTTCTTTTTTTACTCATTTGTGACATAGTAAATTAAGCATTAATTATGAAATATTTTATTCGACATATACAAACCTTTTACTTAGATGATAGTTTTATAATAACTACCTATTAGTTAAATCCGCATAACAGTTATTGATAAGAATTACAAATGTAATATATGACATACCAATAATATTATTTTCATTTACTTTAAATAAAAGTGTATTGCATATTTTTCAGAATTTAACTCGTGTAATACACGGGCTATAATGTTATTTCAGTGTTACTAATTAAGATATGTTGGTTTTTTACGATAAATTTAAGTTAGTCATCTGAACTGTCATACGAAGTTTTTTACATATTATATAATTGTATCGTTTCTATTATATTGTCTGTGTAATACACTGGTGTATAACCTAGTAAATAACAAATGAATATTATATTGAACACGTATCACCACCATATTTCATATCATCAACTTTTTCCTGCCAAATTTCTCTATAACCTTAAATAAAGAAATTGTTTTAGAGGAAACAGTATTTCCTATTTTAATATTCTTAGTTTGTTTTTTATACTCATTTCTGATATAATAAATTAACTATTAATTATCAAAATATTTATTCGTCATATATAAACCGTTAACTTATATTATAATTTCTAATACTTAACTAAATACGCATAACAATTTTAATAACAATAAAAAATCAAATTTGTGACATACCTATAAAATTATTTTTATTTAATTTAAATAATAGTTATATTTAAAAGATTAATAATAATAAATAATATTATGTATATATATTATTATATGTAATAATGTAATACATAATTCCTTGAAGAATATATATATATATAGAGAGAGAGAGAGGCCGGTTATAGTAAAAATTGTCTTAACGTACGCTTCGTACGAGATACAGTGTCAATATGCATGCGATTTTGGTTTTTTCAACTACATGCGAAAATTATTTTTTTTAACATGCGAATTTTTTTTAACATGCAATTTTTTTTAACATGCGATCTTTAGTTTTTTACAACATGCGACATTTCCTTTCTGAGGTTATAACGTGTGAACTTGCCATCGCGTACGCTCGTACGTTAAGGCAAATTGTACAATACACTTTCACTATATATATACACACACACACATATACATACATACATATATATAGAGTGGAAGAGAATCATGAGAAAACAACTTATTTGTGAGAAAGCTAAAAAATATTAAAAATGTTATTTAAAAAATGGTGTGTTTTTTAAGTGATTTTTTTTTTATTTTTTAGTTTTCTCATAACGATGAGTTTTCTGATGATCTATCCCCTATAGAGAAATGGGTTTAATTTAGAAGATAAATTAATGTGAGATAAGAAAGAACAAGATAAAAGTGTGTGTATATGTGTAATTTCACGAAGTATAACACACTATATTATAATACGATTATAGAAGACAAAAATGTAATTTAACAAAGTTTGAAGACTTTAAGTAATTACAATTTTTAATACATATTGTTGATTTTTAAACCAGCTTCCCCTATGATTTTTAAATAGTCACAACTCTTTCATATGTTAATATTTAAAAAAAAAGTTATAAAACGAGCATTTATTCTTTTTAGTTTGAATTTGGTATTGCCATATGCTTTTTTTTTTATTTTCAAAAAATATATATGTTACGTAACTACATGTGCTGTGTTTGTTGCATGACGCGAACACCCCATTAGTATGTGTATTATACCGTGATCAAAGAAGAAGATGGTGGGCGGTTTGGGTTTAGTCTTTTGAGTGGATCCGCTAATTTAACTGATATATTTACTCTTTATTTTCTTTATTAATGGGAGCCACAAATCAAAATGTGTGAAAAAAATACATTTTAATTTTAAAGGGTACATTTGTCATCTAAAAATAAATACCAAAAACTAACTCATGTCTACTGGACCACTAATTTTATCCACTTCTAAATAATAGGGAGCGTATGTGTAATTTTGGAAAGGTGAGGAGGAGGTATGCAAAAAGGCTCTTACCAAAGGGATTATTCAAGTAATTAACTCTAGAAATGTGTTGCTAATAATGAAATAAGCATTACGCTTGATGCTCTAAACAAGGGGTATTCATAGCCCGGTGTTTACGGTGTTAAGTCAAACCCTGAGTCAAACCGTTAGTAATGTTTTTCTATCATCGAAAATCAAAACCAAATCGTTAAAATTTTAAACTGGCCATATTGAACTGTTATTAATGATTTGTTCTAGTTAATTTCAAAGTTTGGACTTTTATGGGTGCTTTGCGTTTAGTGTTTACAAGCCCAAGAAACTAATTAAATCTTATTTCATCTAATTGTGGTGAATAGGTAATTGCACATAGCATTCTTGGTTTTATTGTATGGAAAAAGGCAAACTTGGTGGATCTTAAAAGTAACGAGGCGACTGAATCATTCTACCGGTTTATTTGGAAGGTATTACCGTGCACTTAAAAAAAATTATTAAAAGTATATATTTACACATATAAGTATTATACTATTAACAAAATAACCACCTTGTTATATTTTCACATTACAGACATTGTTTCCTTTTTACAGTTGTATTGTGTGGAGTACTTATTGGTGCCCATTTTAAGATTTTAAGTACGAAGAAGAAGCTACAAATAATATTCATCCTTTATTATTATTCTGTTCCATTGTCTTTCTATTTAGTAGTTTCACTTATAGTATTGTATTAACGTACTAGTCTGTTTTGTCTTTTCCTGTTGTGTGTACCTAGTGGATATAAATTCATGTAGCTTTTAATAAACATACCAATGAATGTATGTTCGAAATATATAAGATAAGAACCAGCTAAAATTTCCAAACTCTTAAGTTTAAGAAATAGGCATCTGTTTGTAAACTGTTTGGCGGGAAGTTTGTTTATAAAACGAACAAATTTGAACAATTTTTTGTTCATGAACAAACATAAATACACGTTTTGTTTGTTTATTTATGTCCGTTAAAGTTTGATAAATACATAAGTAATTACATTTATTTTTAATTTTTTTATTCTTATTTTTTAATAGTAACAGATGAAATCTTTATTAAAATGTCAAAGTAACAAATTACAAACAAGTGGCAAGCAAACGGGCAACACATATGAACTAAATGTAACACCCGTCATGTTGTGGCGAGTAAATTTAAATACGATTTAACCTAAAACATCGAATCGCAAGTCCATCTAACATAAGGGACAAACTGCATCTACTAACATTTATTGTTATTTAAAAACTATTATATCTAGGCCTAAATTTTTTTCAACATTATTTTTGCTAACATAACGCGCTTAAAGCTCATCTATTGTCAATTGTAACTCTGCTTGTATCTCACGAATCTTACAAACCCTTTCGGTTAGTTTGGTGAGTATGACATGAATACGTTTGTCAGATTCTATAACATCTTGAAGAATACGCGTGAGCCTCTCTAACACGTCGGTATCCTCATTTGAAGTCGACATTCGAGACATTCGAAAATACATGTAAAAACATTAATAATAGAAACTTATTACGAATATGAAATGTGGAACGAATTGGCTCAAACACATATCCACGGCTATTTACTTTGATGATGCTTTTTGGCTATAAAGATCACATGTGTAGCTCTTTTGTCATCGCTAGATTACTTGTTAACTTGAACGTAATAAAAAGTGGAAGAAACACAAAATTGATATACAAAATGACTCGTTGTTAAGAAGTTACATTTTAAAAACTGACTCACAAATATGGAAATAAGCAGTTGCTTATATTAATCCTTCACAATCTTATATTGTAGTCAATTATGATTACTATCAATGAGCAACACGTAGGCGCTTCTACAACAACAATTGCCTTTCAAAACGACAGAAGAAAATATACAACACATAAAATCCACTGTACCACTCCAAGAAGCAAAAAAAAAACAAAAAGAAATGCAACATGTACAACACCAAGAAGTGCACAAAGTATGCAACGCATGTATTAAATATTATTAGCATGTCTAGAATATGAAATGGCATAGGCTCAGAAGCTCTTCATGTTGCATGTATTAATGTCGCGCCAAATGATAAAGAGACATCATTGCTAATAAAAACATGTGTTGAAACTCTTAGATTAACACAAAGCCATCGTCATAAAGACCAAAACTACAAACCATATCAGCCAACCATCAAACACTATAGAAAAACTCAAATTACCAAATACAAACATCTTAAACGTCTCGGATCAATTTTTATTGTAATCAAACAAATCCAATCACCATTACCAACACTTATCGTAATATCAATGTCGGAACCAAGTCTTTGGGTTCTAAAGCCTTAACAAACATTAGATCAAAACTGCAAACAAACAAAAGCCCAAATACAAATAAAATCTTCGATGAAGGCATCCTCTTCGTCTCGATAACAAAACCATCATTCATAGCAAGGCCAAAAAAGCTAAGAATTCACCAAAAATAGAAAGTATCACAAAAGAAATAAACCAAGCACTCTCAGATCCGAGCAAAGCCCAATTGCCATCTATCCGAAAAATAAAATACAAAGAGAGCGTATACCTAGTCATTAACAGAACACTTCAACCAAAACAACGAATGTAACGAACAACGGTCAAGAACAGCCGTTCGAAACGTTAAAACCCTAAACAATAAAGGGTTTCACGGACATGCCCTTGTTCGTGTCCGTTTGATTCGTTTACAAGCCTAGTGACAATAAAGTAACATTAATGTATCTATCTATATATATAAATATATACTTCAAAAATCGTAGGAAATAATATGGTTTAAGTGTGTTTGAAATTGGCTACAAGAGTTTATTCACATGAGAAAGTTTTAATAGGGACTTTTTTCGCTCCACGCGTTTAACTTTATCAAGGGCTTTCTTAATAATAATTAAAAGTTTTGTATATCTAACAATTTGTTATCAATGGGGAGAATATTGAGAAATTAGTGAGAACAAGAAAAGTCATTGATGATAGGTATAGCACCACGCCTACTTCCCCTCGTCCTCGACGACAAATTCAAACATCTTACAGCTCCTATCAGAAGGATAGATAAATGGATAGATTTCTCGAGATATTTTCTTACGAAGTTTTGTGAGTGTAGGCGTGGTGCTATACCGTATCAACGTTTTTAAAGACCCTAAGCGGACTATGAAGTGGTTGCCCTAATGCAAAATATATAGAAATTAATAGAAGAATTAGCCACTAAAGTTAACCTACCTTGACTAATTAGCCTAATTTGCCCATAAATTCTCCTCCAATCCCAACGGACCCGAAACCATGAGTGATTACCGTTAGTGATAGTCGATAACCTAGAAAATCGACAGAGCGGGTTGCGATGGGAAGTGGGAACGATGATTGCAGCTCAACTTTAAGCGCTAATTCGTTGTATTAGGATGAGGTCGAATGGTCGATGGTTGCTTCAGACTGCAGTTATGTATGTAGTTTAATTTCAAAACTGGGTCTTCAATGTGGGCCTTTTCTCCTAAACAATTTTTATTTAGGTAAGAAAAAATTGGTTTAGTTTTGCTTTTATCTAGGCCCGATACATATATAATATATAAAACTTTACTATAATTTAGAAGCCCTTAATTTATGGTGGTCCTAAGCCCGTGTCTATGTTGGTAAGCCTAAAAGTCGGCCCTCCCATGCCTACTTCCCCTCATCCTCGGTTGTACAACCTGGAAAGAAAGAAACGAAGAAGTATTCAGGAGGAAAAGTGGAACCGGAAAGTGTAATAGAGCAGATCAAGTCAAAAGGGTTCTTTAGATTGGAATTCATGGTTGTCTTTTAATATTTAAGATATGTAAACTTTGATTATTGTGGTATTTGTTGGTTTTCTAGCACTTTGGTAGAATAATGGATTTTAATAATCCTAACTGTTAGCCATTGTCGGAAACGGTCTCAACTTAAAAAATAACCAGTAGTGGTCTCACCTTTTCATATATCGTAAATCAATAGACCTTTACTAAACCAAAAAGGATAATTGGCTAAAAAGAAATTAAGGTTTTCTTAGTAAAAGTCCATTAGTTTATAGTATGTGAAAATGTGGGACCACTACTGGTTATTTTTTAAGTTGAAACCGTTGTCAACCAACGGCTAATAGTTTAAATTATTAAAATCTATTATTCTTTTTTTTAAATATATTGGGATTCAAAGCTTGCACTTCTATACTTACCTTGATTCTCCTTCTTGCTTCCTCTACTTTTAGAGCATTCACAACTTGTCATTCAAATTTTGAGACAGAGGTTTTTATATTATAAATAGTGATTGTATGTGGTTGTGATAAAGATGAAAGAAAATACTAATATTCATCGGTATATTTAAGGGAACAGTGTTCATCCTCTATAATTTTCTAATATATTTTGAAAGTGGTTGTGAGTGGAGGAGAGAGAGAGAAAAAAAAATGTGATAATAAAAGTATAAAAATATATTATTTAATTAAATGAGAGAGAATATGTATTTGTATTTAGTGGAATTATAGGGTAGATTTGGTAGAAGAATGTGAATACTCTTACTTTAATACTTATCCACTTTGGAATCTTCTCCTTGACCTTGGACCCTTCAAGGGAAAGGACTTTCATAGTATCAATAATAACATACTTTTACCCTTATTACACGGGCTCAAGCTGGTATCTTTAAACCCTTTCATCAAGCGGACTTATCTGATCTTACTCAAAATCCCTTACATTAAGCTCTACCTGCATCCAATGACCCCAATGGATTCAAAATTTTCGTCAAAGAATGAAAATGGTTGGATGCTATGCATAAGGAACTTGATGATCTTCATAGCAACAAAAGTTGGTCTATGGTTCCCCGTCCCATCCCATTGATCGCCATGTTGTTGGATCAAAATGGTTTTCTTAGACGAAGTATCATTCGGATGGTTGTACTGAGCATTATAAAGCTTGTCTTGTGGCAAAGGTTTTAGTAAATTTCCTTGTATTGACTATTTGCACACATTTAGTCCAGTTGTTAAAGCATCCATTGTTCGAATTATTCTCACTCTAGTTGTTGTCAATAATTTCAAATCACACCAACTCGACGTCAATAATGCCTTTGCTAACTGGACATAATTCTAACTTAATGAGAATTGTATCACGATCAGGATTAATAATCCGACATATTACATGTATACATCAAACAATATGCTTTGCATGAATTATTCTCACATTTTCATCAAAATTGGTTGCTATAAAATATACACCCTTTACAAAATACTAAACTTTTTTTTTTTATTTTTTGACGGAAAACTAGTTAGGTCAAGTAAACGTATGACATTAACTTTTAATTCATCATTGTTTGATAATCTGGTTTTGATCATCCACTTTTGTTCATCGGCAGGGATGATTAGCAATTGATCTATCGTAGTAAAAAATCGTCAGCAGACCATCATATAGTCAGTTTTTACCGGTTAAGATGACATTTCGCTTAGTATATGTTGACCAACTTCACACGCCAACTTAACAGAAAACTCTACTGGGTTTTTAACGACAATCTAATACTACTGCTAAAATCTGTTGGGTTAATCGGGTTTTGTTCAAGGGTCGCCAGTTCACGGATACGATTCTTTACGGGTCATGGATCGTCACATTATCAGATCATAAAAAGGATCAATAATGGGTTGCAAGGCAATGGATGATACCCATGTTTTGAAGGACTTAAAAGTTGACCAGGTGTCTTGGACGAACTTTGAAAAGATAGACATTGTGTTACTGAATAAAAGGCGTAGAATTGGAATATTCTTTTGGCATGTTTTTGTATTTTCTATATAAATAGGTTTGGTTTTAGTCTATTAATATAATAGTCAAGTATATTTTAGAGTTCCATAATTTCTTCTTGAACCCTTTTTTGTTTTATTAAATACAATACTTAATTTTGATACCTCCTGAACTAACAAAATCTACATCATTGTTCACTATAGGACTTGAACCCTCGGGGAGTGCACACATTATAAACTTTACAATAAGTGACTTATAGGAAAAACATACACAATCATCATTAACCTCATATAGTCAACCATCCATTAAGTCTTTTAAAGTCAACCATTCATTAAGTCTCTTATAGTCAACCAACCTACCATTAAGCGTTTGAGCTTCTTTGAGCGTGTGCGGCGAAGGCATCCTGGTGATGGCCATGAACTTTTCTGGGTTTGCTTTAAACCCATCGCGGGTAACGACTACTCCCAAAAACTTGCATTCCTCAACTCCGGGTGAACATTTTTTGGGGATTCAACTTGATGTTGTATTCCCTCAGCGTCCGAAATGTTTCTTCGATGTCTCGCAACATGATTTTTTTCTTCCATGCTTTTGATTACCAAATCATCCACATATACCTCCAGTTTCCACCCAATTTGGTTGGCAAACGCCATATCCACCAACCTCTGGTAGGTTGCCCCCGCGTTGTGTAACCCAAAGGGCATTTTTGTATAACAGAATATCCTAATGTTAGTATCGAAAGTCGTTTTTTCTTCATCTTCTTCCGCCATCTGAATCTGATGGTATCCTTTGTAGGCGTCGAGCATGCACTTGAAACAGAAAGGAACGAGCGAGTCGACCTTGAAGTCGATTTCAGGAAGCGGGTACGCGTCTTTTGGGCATGCTTTATTTAGATCTTTGTAATCTATGCACATCCTCCACATACCGTCAGTCTTCTTCACCATGATGGGTTTGCCACCCAGGTATGATAATTTATCTCCCGCAGGATCCCCGTCATGGTAAACTTTTGTCCCTCATTTACTATTGCCTCTTTCCTTTCCTATCCGGTGCCATACTCCGTTTCCTCTAGGCTATTAGCTTAATTTCGGTTAGTGTGGATAAATGATGTTCTGCTCTGTCGCTGTAGGGTATACCAGTCATGTCGCCATGCTCGAAAGAAATAACATCCATGTTATTATGGAGCAATGTTATGAGGCTGTCTTTTATTTCTGGAGAAAGAGTACCACCAATCGTGACCATCTGGTCCGGGTGTTCAGTGCTCAGTACCCATCTTTCAGGTCCAATTGCCCCTGTAGATCCGTGTCTGCATCTCTCGCGTTCATAACTTCGCCCACATGATCACGGTGTACTGTTGCCACCCTTCTTGGGGTTGGGAATTTCATGAACCGGTGCGCCATAGAGACAATTGTATCCAACTTGCCAAGTGTATATCTCCCAATAATGACATAATAATGAGATTCAGCTCTGACCACTAGGAATGGGAGACCAAAGCCTTTTCACACGGCGCCTTACAGGAAGTAATTGGGAAAGTGATTTGCCCAATTGGGTATACTTTTTTTTCCCGTAAAGCCCCTGATGCGGGCGTAGACCGGCTTGAGGAGGGCTCGATCTTCCCTCTGCATTCGGTTATAACAGTGTTCGTAGGTAATATCTTTCGAACTCCCTTTATCCACTAGGATTCTCCTCATGTTGTAATCACCAACCGCCATGGTGATAATAAGGGGATCAGCACTAAGATGGGTATCCCGTTGTCGAGAATCCACCTACATGTCAACCAGCATCCATGGTTCGAGGATCTCAATACCCCGCTTGGTTCCTCACATGTCTTCCACATATACCATGTTCATGTCGCGGTACTTTCTCGCCGTCTTGTCGTCTTCCTTGTTCACTAGGCAGTCTGCCACTCTGTTGTTTCATCTTCACTAGCTCGCTTGCTAGTTTCCCAATTTGTGTTGTCAAAGAGTGAGTAGCTTTGTCGCGCACCTCGTATTTTTGTGCTCTTGCATCATCCATCTGATTTCTTTTCTGCATTTCCTGCTGCAATGCCTTCAACATCTCCGTCATCTCATTTCCTCCACTAGCGCCGGAAGATCCAGATGATCCTCCTTGATTATTCTGGTATTGGCCTTGATACCCACTTGATAATTGTTTTGGTAACGAGACTGATTAAAGTTCCTTTGCCCACCAGACTGATTGTTACCCTGAAATCTCTAGTTGCTCTGATTATTTGCATTCCCATAGCTGAAGTTTGGATGATTTCTGAGCCCAAGGTGGTAGGTGTTAGAGTTCATGTTGAAGTTCCTACGACCACCTCCACTACCTTGCACAAAATTTACATCGTCAAACCCACCAACAATATTGGGGCATTGATCTACAATATGCCCCAAGTCTCCACAATGCCCACACATAGGCAATTGTACCCCTACCTCGGGTATATTCTCTACCGTTCTTACCACTGCATGGCGCCCTCTTCTCGAAGATTACGCTTTACTCTTGGAAGTACTTGCCATTTTCTCTAAATAATCCCAATCCACGTGCTCATAGTTTGTGCTAAAGGTGCCATTTGATATCGAACTGAGATCCTTTGCATCCTCTGGTGTTAACCCCTCGTGAAAGACGTTGAGTAATTCCCACATTTGTATGCCATGATGTGGGCAATTCTTCAGCAACATCTTGTAACGATTGAAGGATTCTTGAAATAACTCACCGGGTTGTTGCTGAAAGTTCCTGATATCCTTTCGAGCATCATTAGTTCTTTGCGCCGTGTAAAATTCGTCTAGAAAAAACTGTTGCATCTCGGGCCAAGTAAAGATAGAATCCGAAGGCAAAGAATGGAACCATTGTTGTGCTGTCTTCTAAAGTGAATTGGAATAATACCAACTTCATGTCATCTGATGTAAATCCTTGACCCCCAATCGTGTTGCAACGAGCATCATAAGCAGCAATTTGCAAATATGGTTTTTAAGTCGCCAAACCATGATACTTGGGTAAACTTTGGATCGATTCAGCTCTAACCTCAAATGAACTACCTCGTAATTGAGGTATTACAACTGGTGATGGGTTGTTAGAAATTGCAGGTTTAAAGTGACTTTCAACCCCCCGCACTGGTCCTCGATCGTATCGTCTAGGAATGCCTTCGAAGTTGTTGACCGGTCGGACTATGTTCCGCGGGAGTGGTCTTTGTTGACCCGACATTTGTGGTGGTATTGCCGGTATTGGAACATTGATTGGTCTTGCATTCACTGGCTGTTGATTAACCGGGTCAGGTGGAAGACCGTATTGTTGATATCCGGATGTATCCCGGTTCCCTTTTTCTACAAATCCAAAACCTGTGTTGATTCCTTCATAATTCCCCAAATGCATCACTTGCCTCTCACCTTGATTCCCGTAACTGTCATATTCATCATAACCATCTCCGAATTCCCCTGAACTATTCCCTTGATCAAACATCGAAGCTCTTAATGAAAACTGTTGTTGCTGAGCTGGTTGGTGATGGGAAGGTTGGGTTGGTAGGGGAATTGAAATTGATGAATTAACGGGTTGAGTTTGATTAGATGGAATGGTATTATCATCGGCAACAATCCTCACATATGGTGAATAGTGTTGGGCATTAGATGTTTGGGTGAATGATGGGTATTGAAAAGATGTTGATTGGTTTGAGAATGGTGGTAGGTTGTCGAGATTGGGGAACGGTGGTGGTGGCATCGGTGGAACTTGAGTGGTGGGAGGTTGAGTGGATTGTGGTGGTGTTTCGGATGGTCTATTGGGGTTAGGTGAAGGTTGAGTGGGATTGGGTGAGAATTGAATTTGTTGCAGCGGGTTTGCAGCTTGCTTGTCTGGATTTCCCGAGTTCTCCATTACTTTGATTGTAGGTATTGGAGATTGTAGTACCTTGTTTTCTCGATGCAAAAATCGGGTTTGCCGAACTGTCCTCTCAATTTCTGAATCGAATACTAACGGTGAAGACTTTCTGGATTTCCTGGTATGATGCATACATGTAAAGAGTCACCTCCACAAACACGAACAAGAACCTTGCGTAATTCTGAACAAACTGAATAAAACTCTACTTTTAGATTTTTTTTTAACTATTTTTATAAAAACACTTAAAACAAAACACTTTGCGCACAACTCCCCGACAACGCCGCCATTTTGATAACTGTCGTGAGTGTCATCGAAAACCTAAATAACCTAGATAGCTAAGGTAAGTAGGGTATCGAATCCAGAGGAGTATGGTGGAAAATGTTTGTTGATTAAGTATTATGAACCTACTTGCAAAAATGTAAACTTGATTGTTTGAGTGTTTGATTAACTAAAAACTACTAAAAACGAGTTTGTAAACAATTGGAGAAAAGGTGATTCCTCCAATTTTCAGATTCAAAGTGGATTCAGGTGATTAGTTTTAATTGAGAAATCACATAGACATTATTAAAATGATTAATTAGCCGATTGTGATAACCGATGACTAAGTATTTTGATTGCAAACAACGAAAGTTATCACACAATTATCAATTGAATATTACCAAACCCAATCCCTATCTAATATATCCCAATGACTAGAACGCTTAGGACTTGAAAGAATCAAAACTAGGTTTTAAGTAAAATCAACTGTTACAATCAAATTAATAAATCAATATGCAAAAAGCATCGAATTCTTAGATTGCTAGTCTCAATTACAAGATAAAACCAAAAACAATCATCCACTTACAAGAACCTCCACTTAGAGGAAACCACTACGGCATTAGCCACTCATGTTTGTTGATTGATCTTCACAAGCTTAAATAGGTTTTGAAACATCAAAACAATTAGGGTCGGCCATGTGTATCCATTGTGTAAAACCCTGAATAGTCGTCTAAACAACCACCACCGCAATAGAAACAAATGATTCCATGCCCAAATCTCAATAGATCTAGAGATTTGTGTTTTTCCAACACCCTTGGAGCCTACAACAGATCTTATAGATGGTTCTCAGGCGACGGTGTTCATTGTTGGTGTTAGACCCAGAGAGGACAACGGCGCAAGAGTTTAAGTGGTGAGCGGAGGAGGCGACAACGCAAGGGTTCTGTGGTTGTGCAAGTCTTTGGTGGTAGTTATTGTGATGGTGGAGCGGCAGGCGATGATCGAGTGGTCGTTGGAAGTATGTGTTGGAGTGTTAGAGAGAGAGGGGGAGAAAGAAAAGTGGACAGAGAGAGAGGTGGGAAAGGAGAAGATGGAGGTGGCGACGGTGGGTGGTGGGTGGTGGCGTCGGTGGCTGTAGTGGTGGTGATGTAGAGAGGGGGAAGTGAAAGAGATATTGTGTGTATATAATAATAAAGATAATAATAAAAATAATGATACTAATAATAATAATAATAAGTTTAAAAAACAAAAAGAAAATTTAGGAGTTAAATGTCATTTACGTCTCTAGGTTTTAAGTGTCATTTACGTCCCTGAGCTAACTAAGTTATGAGTTTTTTTAACGCTGAGTTAGTTTATTGGAATGAAATAACGTTTCCTGAATGTAGGAAAAAAAATGATACAATTTTGAAAATTTGTCAAAAATAATAAAAGTGAACAAAATGTAAAACAATAAAGAACGCTTATTCATTATTGTTCTCTTTAGTTAGTACTTTAATTCCCATTTCTCCTGGAGACTAGTAGATAGTGGTCACTGTTTATTTCGTCTTTTATGTGGTCAGTGTTTATTTTTTTCTTTTATGTGGTTGTGTTTATTTATTTATTTATTTATTTTTTTGCGTGAATTTCGAAGAAATGAAAGACAAATGACTTTATGTGTTGGAAGAATTTATTGCTAGTCAAGTTTGGCAACTTAAATAGTATTTTTTGGATCCTATTGTTAAAGTGGTGAATATGTATCTAGTGCTAATCGTTGGAGGCCCTACGAGCCGGCTTCGAGTAGTGCTTTTGTATATCGATCGAACCATAGCCTATCCGTTTCATTTGAGTTCGAGAGTTACATACTCTGAAATATACCAACATGTTATGTTACTTTTCTAGAGCACAACATGTTATAAAACTAGCTTAAACGAAGTTCGGTTTATAACTATTGAACCATTGATAAAAGGAGTAAGCACAAATAAACGAATTAACAATTCAATCTTACATGTATTAGAACTAATTACCTTGTATAATTTACTGTTTTTTCCAATTTGAGTATTATGCCTTTGAATACAATAGAAGTCGCTATTATAAAAAATGCTAGGGTAGGGATCCTAAAAGAAGTCCACCCTATTTGAGAAACTTGATAAACATTTTGGACCACATATTTCTCTAAGTTTTTCATAATATACACATATGTATGGTTTATAATTGACTATATACACATATGTATATAGTTAATTTTAAACCATACATATGTGTATATTACGAAAAGCTTTAGAAAAATGTGTGGTCCAGAATGTTTCTCAATTAGCCTAGTGCTTCTTACATGATACTAACCCTATAAATGCTATTAGTTTATTTAAATATTTTCAGTACATTTAAGATTTAACTAATTAATATTAATATTAGTTGTTATTATTATAACTTATACAAATATATACCATTTAAAATATGTAAGTTTTAAGGCTAAACCAGCCATTAAATCAACACAACCACCATTAGACACAATTGATATTCTTTTTTAATATTTTTTATATAAAAACTGGTGTGTGATGTTTGTTTTTGGATGAAAAATTACACCTCACCCATTTTTGGATTAATTTAGTTTTTGTTAATTTAATACAAATAGTTTTTAATAAGTTTAGTTAAACTACAACATGATAGTTAAAAGGATAGGTTAGTTTAATTTCTTCTACACTATTGACACTTTCTTCCGCACTATTGTCAATACCTTCAGAATTTATAATATATAATAATATAACATATATGTGGCTGTATATAATATGTGAGATAATATAAAGAAAATAAATAAAAATACACATTCCATTCCATATAGATACAATAATAAAGGGGATGACCAGTATCATGTTGCTGCATGACAGTTTTGGTTCACCTTTTAGGTTTTTTTTTGAGTTAATTACACAAATGAACCCTGTGGTTTATAGTTAATTTCACCTTTATGTACTAATTTTTTTTTGTAACAGGTTCAGGTATGATGGTTTCAGTTTTGTAACACATATGGGTACTAACACCAAATAATGACTAAAATGTCCTTCCATGCTTTATGTTAAGATTATTTTAAATGTAAAATTATTTTTGTATATAACAAAAAATTGTAAATCAATTTTACCAAAAAATTTTAAATCAATTTTACCAAAAAATTTAAATGAAAATTATTTCTGTATATAACAATTTAATTAGTTAATTACATGTAATAGGTGAAAATTATTTTTGTAATTTAGTTTTAATTAAAAAAAACAAAAAAAATTAATGTAACATTTTAATGTAAATGTTTCAACTTATTTGTGTCAACCCGATCTATTTTTATTCGACTTTTCCATTAATCTTAACTAACGAAAATAAATGGAATATGAAGCTTCTAATATATATATATATAGATAAGAATTATTTAGTTTTAAATTAAAAAAATAATGTTTCCAAACATATTAAATTTAGAGATACTAGTTTTACATATTAGAATTTAACCATATTAATTCTCTAAAATATTTATTTAAGTTTTAACATGCTCTTATCTTAGGATTTTGAATGTTATCCATTGGATATAGCAAATGTGTCGATTATCATAAAAGATTTCAAATCAACGTTGCTTATGTTTGTCTTCTTATAACTGAACTATACGTTGAGTTTTCATTTTAGTTTTTTTTATACAAAGTAAAAAAACCACGTATTACACAGTTTAATTATTTAGAACTTCGTTTTTATTTAAAATAAAAAATGGACCGGTTGACATAAATAAGTTGAAACATTTATATTAAAATGTTACATTATCGTTTTTTGTTTATTAAAACTAAATTACAAAAATAATTTTCAGACAAAAATAATTTTCATTTAAAAATAATTTTCACCTATTACATGTAATTAACTAATTAAATTGTTATATACAAAATAATTTTCATTTAATTTTTTTTGTAAAATTGATTTAAATTTTTTATTATATACAAAAATAATTTTACATTTAAAATAATCTTAATATAAAGCATGGAAGGGCATTTAGTCATTATTTGGTGTGAGTACCTAAATGTGTTACAAAATTGAAACTATAAGACCTAAACCTTTTACAAAAAAAAGTTAGTACCCAAAAGCGAAATTAGCTCTAAATCACAGGGTCCATCTGTGTAATTAACTCTTTTTTTTTGTCTTTTAGTAATTTTTTGTTTACTTTATTCTTTACCCTTTATTATTTTGTATTACACTTACAACCCTTCAACTTTTTAAAAACTTTCTAATTTTTTTAGTAAGTTTTTGTTTATTTTAGTTTTTGTCCTTCAACGTTTATTATTGTACTTACAACCCTTTAACTTTTTAAAACTTTATAATATTTTACATTCTTATATTTATGTACGTGTCGATATAAATTTAAATTCATTAAGTTTCTTTGAAAATGGGTACGCTCAGGTATAATACGCTTTATAATCAATATTTGACGCATTGAAATATATATATATATATAGGTGAAGTATAGAGAGAAAACTCACTTGAGTTGAAAAAACTTAAGAAAACCTTAGGTAACATTTTTATTTTTTTCTAAAAAAATAGGGAATGCAAGTTACATGTTAATAAACATTTTGTAATAAAAAAACAAGGCGCCGAATGGTTTTTTTATAAAATTTTTAAAAAAATTTAGTGTTTACATAAAAATGCTAAAAAATGAATTTTTGTAAATTTTTATAAAAAATTCCACTTGGCGCTTTTTATTTTTTTGTTATAAAACGTTCATTAATATGTAACTTACATTCCCTATTTTTTTTAGAAAAAATAAAAATGTTACATAGGGTTTTCTTGAGTTTTCTCAACTCAAGTGGGTTTTCATTTTATCTTTCCCCTATATATATATATATATATATATATATATATATATATATATATTGTTAAGAAAATGTAGAATGTATAGTTGTTGTCCCACTGAGTAAACCCCGCTTACTTAGGCGTATATTTTCCTTCTTATGAACGTTAGGTTGCAATGATATTCAAGAAGACTTGGATGGATGGTTCGAGGGATTAAGTACGCACATGGATTTTCATAAAAGTATAAAAATTTTTGTATAATTTTTCGACTTTGTGAAATAGTGTAAAGTTTTATAATTTATGAAATAATGTTTTGAACTCTGATGTACTGTATAAATGACACACGAGTCTAAGGCAGGTTGAGGTGTTACAAAGAATGTCAGAACCATCCCAAAATCTCACAAACTCTAATTTTATACCATACATCGTCAATCTACTCCCCACTACCCTAAAACTAAGAGTACCACAATACTATAACACACAGACACTCACACTCACATACACCTCCCACCTCACTATTAATTTTTCCTTATTTTTTTTCTCCCTCCACTCATTTTTTACTTTGAGCTTATCTATAATGCGTATAGAAGATTATGCTACACTCCTTAAATACATAGTATGATGTAGTGATGGTAAGTTGATTTCTCTCTATCTTAGAGGAGAAAGTTCATATCATGTTAGGTGCAAGTATGGGTGATTAATAAGAGTAGATTAAGAGTAGGTTAGTTTTTTATAAAAAATAAATAAATAAATAAAGCTATAATGGCTTTAGGAGGTAAGTGGTAAGTTTATTATTTGGGAAAATCATTAAAATAGCCCCATTTACCAATAGCTTAATGAAAATAGTCTTGAATTTTTTGAATTGCTAATATAGCCTCGATTTTCCTACACCACATGGCACAACAAATGTTACTCTCTTGCACCAACTTTAATATGCAATTTTTTGATCTTGCGCCAGCCCTTCATCTCCTACGCCAAACCTTTCTTGTGCCGAACCATTCTCTCTAGTGCCACCATTTCTCCTGCGCCAAATAAACACGTCATATCTCTGGATAAGTTGTAATTTAAAAATTTTCATGATTATTTTGATAATTTATCTAGTTAAAATGGCTATTTTGGTGATTTTAGGACTAGATGACCCTAAGTTTTTAATGGTAAAATTCCATCGTTACCTAAACAGTTGAAACTTTATAAAGAAAAAAAAAGTATATCTTAGATAATCGGCAATTATAAGATAAAGTATATATTATCTAACATATATGGACCTATGGTGGCGATATCATAAAATGACGTATCCTTATGGACCTGTGGTGGCGATTATGTACATGCGGTGTCAATTATACAGGCCTTTGAACCAAAAATAGCTTTATGACTGTTTCAAGTATTTATAGTCGTCTAAATGTATCTTCTTATATATCAGTTATATAACGTAACAAGCAAAATCCACAGTCAGCACAAGTCGATATATCGGACGAAGTAGATTTTCAAACGTTCGTGGGTAGAACGAAGTCCAATAACATCAAATTTGACCGTCGCCAACATGGACCGCCCTGAAAGCGCCAATGAGAACATTAATCCACTGAGAAACCGAAAATCAAATCTTCTGGCATCTGAATCCACTCGTGATACTCGTGATCGCAAACAAATCACTGGCAAATCCCTTGGAGCTTCGTTGGATCTTATTTACCGATACTCAAAAGCTTACGTGCTTATAGGAACGGTATACCTTAAAAACATGTTAAATTCATTCAAGTTTTTTTCTTTCTTAACAACTCATTTGTTATGGGATGAAACCGTTGCAAGGTATAATACTTGTCCCGCATCCATTATATTGGCAATAATTGTGAAATGTGGGGTTCATTTCATAGACATTAAATATACATTCGTTAAAATCGATTATTAAACTATTTTGCTGAACAGGTATTGTCCATTATTTCAATTTCTTTGCTTGCCATCCAGAGTCTTTCAGACTTCACTACATCTTTTTTTCTTGGAGTTTTACAGGTTTGTTTTTTTACTTCTTACAATAAATGTAAATATAAAGTTCACTTATAATCTTTTTGCACTTTAAATTATACTTCAACATGGAATTAAATTCAACATGAAAATTTAGGCAGTCATCGGTGTTTAAATCAGAGTTTCAGAATGGATTATCGAACAAGGCTATTCATTCATAATTGTGTGTTATATTGTTTTGATTACAAATGCAGGCTTTATAATGTTTACAAAGGAACGTAAAAGGAAATAGTGCATAAGATCCGGCTGTTGATTTGCTAGGAATCGGCTGTTGATTTGCTGTGATCCGGCTGTTGATCAGCTATCAAGTTGCAGCTGTCAACGCCCGTTTTTGCTAAGGATTTTCTCCGAGGTTTGACTTCCCTTTCTGACACTCCCCCTCAAGTTGAGTAGTGGGGTTTCCAATACACAACTTGTCTAAGCATTCGCCTAAGACTCTCCCACTGACAGCCTTTGTTAGTATGTCTGCTAATTGATCTTTTGATCGAACAAACGGTAGTTTAATTGTACCATCTTCTAATTTTTCTTTGATGAAGTTCCTATCAACTTCTATGTGTTTAGTTCGATCATGTTGTACTGGATTTTCTGAAATCTGAATTGCAGCTTTATTATCACACATAATCTTACTCGTTTCTCTTGAAGGAAAGCCAATCTCAGCTAAGAGTCTTCGCATCCACATGGCTTCTGTTAGACCTCGAGCTATACCTCTAAATTCAGCCTCTGCACTTGAGAGAGCAACCACCTTTTGTTTTTTACTTCTCCAAGTGACAAGATTCCCACCAACTAGAGCGAAGTAGCCTGCTGTTGACCTCCGACTTCCCTTATCTCCTGCCCAGTCTGCATCAGTATAGATTTGAACATTTAGGTGTCCATGTGATTGAAACAGGACTCCATGACCCACTGTTCCTTTGAGGTATCTAATAATTCTCCAAACTGCTTCCATATGTGATTCTTGAGGTTGGTGCATGAATTGACTTACCACCCCTACAGCATATGCAATGTCTGGGCGAGTATGTGAGAGATATATTAGTTTTCCCACCAGCCGTTGATATCTCTCTTTGTTTGCTAACTTTGCTCCTTCCTCCATATAGAGTTTTTGGTTTACACTCATAGGAGTGTCTGCTGGTTTGCAATCTATCATTCCAATCTCTGCCAACAAGTCTAAGATATACTTCTTTTGACTAATGAAAATTCCTTGTTTTGACCTTAGTACTTCAATTCCGAGGAAATACTTCAGCCTGCCCAAGTCTTTCATTTCAAATTCGACAAACAAGTTTTCCTTTAGTTTTCCCATTTCTTCTTTATCATTCCCTGTAATGATCATATCATCTACATAGATAATTAGACAGGTTACGAATTTTCCTCTCTTTTTGAGAAACAAAGTATGATCGGCGTTACTTTGTTTATATCCAAACTTTTTCATAGCTACGGTAAATCTGCCAAACCAAGCCCGGGGAGATTGTTTCAAACCATAAAGAGATTTCTTCAGACGGCAAACTTCTCCGGATTTGAAATCTTCTGTGAATCCTGGAGGAGCATCCATAAATACCTCTTCATCTAGATCCCCGTGTAGAAATGCATTTTTTACATCAAACTGTTGAAGTGGCCACCCTTCATTTGCGGCTATCGAAAAAAGAACCCTAATTGTGTTCATTTTTGCAATTGGGGAGAACGTTTCAGCGTAATCAATCCCATGTGTCTGGGTATACCCTTTTGCTACCAGTCAGGCTTTATATCTCTCAATTGTACCGTCTGGTTTATACTTAACCGTATAGACCCATCGACACCCCACGGATTTCTTTCCCAACGGAAGAGTACACTTTTCCCAAGTATTGTTTTTGATTAAGGCTTCCATTTCTGTTTTCATTGCTTCCTTCCAATGTTTAGACTTTAAAGCTTGATCCACGTTTGTAGGAGTTTCTTCAGAATAAACAGATGAGATAAATGCTTTGGCTTCCTTAGTGAGATTTCCATTAGCTACATTAGCTATAGGATAACTCGACCTTCTTGGCTCTTTTCCAGGAGAATATCGTTTCGGAGGAACCCCTCTGTTTGTTCTAGGGGGTAATACATATCTTGATGGTGATTCTTCTTGTATGGGTTCATCTGCCTGTAAATTCTCAGCTTGTTCTGTGGCAGTTGCATGGTTAGAAGTATTGGTATCTTCGGAGTCATTAGAAACTCCAAAAGTATCACCAAACTGAATAGGGTGAGTATTACTTACCTCGGATACCAGGTTAGGAGGAACATTAGGGCCTTCAGTGGCACTGAAATTGAACTCTGGTGACTCTGTAGTTGGTACATAGGGAACATATTTCAACCAACTTAGTGTGTCTAAACATTCCTTCTCCCCCTGACCACTGAGTTGGGAATTGTAGTAATACTCGGTTTCAAGAAAGTCACAGTTTATTGTGGTGAACATATGACGTGTCTTTGGGTTATAACATCTGTATCCTTTTTGATTCATTCCATACCCAACAAAGACATATTTTTCAGCACAAGGGTCAAGTTTGGTTCGATCTGATTTAGGTACGTGAACAAAAGCGGTACATCCAAAGATTCGTGGTTGAAGAGTAAGTACTGAGGGTAGTTTGAAAAATTTTGAAAGGGTGTGTAAAGGAGTGTTAAGTTTGAGGATTTTTGTTGGGAGTCGGTTGAGAAGATAGGTAGCGGTAGCAAGGGCTTCAGGCCAAAAAATTTTCGGGACCTGGGATTCAATTAGGAGGGCTCGTGTCATTTCCAGCAAAATGCGATTTTTCCTTTCGGCGACACCGTTTTGTTCTGGAGTGTTTGGACATGTAGTTTGGTGGATTATTCCCTTGTTTTGAAAAAACAATTTAAAGGAGGTATTAACAAATTCACCTCCATTATCGGATCGGAAAATTTGGATGTTTGTTTGGAATTGGGTTTGGATCATGGCGTAAAACATAGTGAATTTTTCAAAGACTTCGGATTTGTTTTTCAAAAAATAAACCCAGGTCATTCGGGTACAATCATCAACGAACATCACAAAGTAGCGAAGGTTTTGCCCCCCAAGAACGGGGGCAGGACCCCATACATCAGAATGGATTAATGAAAATGGCAAAGCAACCTTAGTATTATTGGGTTTAAAAGTTTTCCTGTGGCTCTTTGCTAAAATGCATGTTTCACAATGTGACATAGAATTAACTGGAAATAGTTTTGGAAATAAAATATGTAAATAACTTGTAGAGGGATGACCTAATCTTCGGTGCCATAGCCATGCTTCTCGTTCCGATTTACCATGAGTCAACATCACAGCACCACTTTGAGTTACTTCGTCCACATAATATAACCCTTGACTTTCAGTGCCACGCCCAATGATCGCTCCCGTCCTGATATCCTGTAAAATACAAAACGTAGGGTACATTAGGACAATACAGTTGAGTTCTTTAGTGACGTGGCTAATGGAAAGCAGTTTATGTGACAACGAGGGAACATAAAGACAATTAGAGATTTTTATTGTGGGTGAAATCTCAATAGTCCCTCCCGATTTCACATCCATTATCCCTCCGTTCGCCGTTTGAATATGTGTTTTTTCTGGTTTAGTTGTTGAAATAATATCCGATGACTCATAAGTCATTGTGTCGGTTGCGCCACAATCGAAGATCCATCGTTTTTGTTTCTTATGATGTTCTTGGGTCATATTGGCATTCCCAATATTATTAGGGACCAAATGTGACATATTCAAACTAGGGTTATAAACCCACGGATTCGCCCCAAACCCACTACCCGGTTCTTCATCTTCTCCGCCATTACCATTGTCTTCTTCGCTTGTTGCGTCGGCCATTCCGCCGAAACCCACCCTACTCCGGCTTCCATCTCCTGGAACCTCTCGGTTGCCGGTGCTGGGTGATTTTCCTTTCTCGTGAGCAGTGGCCTTTGTGCCCTTCTTGTCAGACCACCAATCGGGATATCCGACAAGTCTGAAACATTGTTCCTTTGTATGCTTAGTCATGCCACAATGGTCACATTTGAGATGAGTTTTGTCATCTCTGCTTACAGATCCAGTTCTTCTTCCATCAAACCGTCGGAGCCCTTTCGATGCAAGTCCTGCCCCTTCTATTTCTGTGGCTATTAGACCTGCTGCGATGCCCTGTGCGTCATTGAGAGGTGTTCCGAGAAGTTTTTGGTGAGCGGCCTCCTTGCGAACAGTGGCATATGCGGCTTCTGCAGTCGGAAGTGGTTCCGACCGGAGTATTTCCCTCTTTATAGGGTCATACTTCCGGTCAAGGGCATTTAAGAACTGGAAGAGTTTTTGCTCAGTTCGGATTTTGGAGTATGTTTGAATATCCGTTGAACAAGTCATCGGATTTGGATCAATGCGGTCGATTTCTCCCCATACGCCTTGGAGGGTGATCCACAATTCTTCGAGAGAAGTATTGTTCTGTTTGATGTCATTCGCTTTGACATGAAGATTAAAGGTTTGGAGCTTGTCCCGTCCACTGCTATATGTAACTACCAAGGCATCCCACAGCGATTTCGCTGTGGGAAACTCGGTGAGGTTACCCGCAAGAACAGGTTCAATATTTTGAATTAACCATGAAAAAACGATTAGATCATCTTGCTCCCACTGTTCGTAGGTTTCATGATTTTGGTCTGGGGGATTTGTGGTTAAATGTTGCAGCAGGGTTTTTGATTTTCCGCCTATGGCGACTCGAATCATTCGGGTCCATAGGGGATAATTCTAGCCGTTTAGTTTCAGATTTATCTGTAAACTATCGGACATTTTGGGGCTTTTTGACTGGGAATTTTTGAGAAGGTTGGCTAGTTGTAAGGTGAGATCATTACTCGAGTTACCGTCTCCGGACATGGTGACTCGGTTGTGGCTCGGTTGTGTTTTGGTAGATGATGAGCAAGCTAAATAACCCGCTCTGATACCATGTTTAAAATCAGAGTTTCAGAATGGATTATCGAACAAGGCTATTCATTCATAATTGTGTGTTATATTGTTTTGATTACAAATGCAGGGCTTTATAATGTTTACAAAGGAACGTAAAAGGAAATAGTGCATAAGATCCGGCTGTTGATTTGCTAGGAATCGGCTGTTGATTTGCTGTGATCCGGCTGTTGATCAGCTGTCAAGTTGCAGCTGTCAACGCCCGTTTTTGCTAAGGATTTTCTCCGAGGTTTGACTTCCCTTTCTGACAATCGGTAGCTGTTTGGCGGTATCGTATATGGCGGCCATTAATCAACTCTCGGATATTGAGATCGACAAGGTTAACAAGCCATACTTGCCATTGGTATCAGGCGAGCTTTCGGTTAAAGCAGGCATCCAAATCACCTCTTTGTATGCAATTTTGGTATGTAACAATGCCACATTAACAATTACATAACTCATAATATTCAGGATACAATATAGTTAATTAGCTATCCACCTTTTTATGTAAATCAGGGTTTCTGCCTTGCATGGAGTGTTGAATCCTGGCATTTAAGGTTATGTATCTTCTTATGGTATGCTGTTGGAACTGCATATTCGATTGATGTGAGTGTTTACTTGTTACTCGTTTTATCCGCCATTTGTTAGTAATTTGTTGTTTTGGCATTTTAATGAAAGTGGTATCTTTTCCTTATTTTCAGTTACCGTTACTCCGATGGAAAAAGTATCCTGTGCTTGTAGTATTGTGCAGTTGGTTATTTCATGGGGTGATCGTTCCTATGTTGTTGCACCTCCATGCTCAGGTTCATTATCTAAACAAATTCAAGAAATCCCAAAATATATATTAACTATCATTTAAGTACCAAGTATTAACTCTTTTCACAAAACACTATTCAATTTTAGGTGCCAGATGGGTGGATGTCACGTGTCATTCATTAACCATTTTTTTAAACATGTGTTATATTTGGATGTCATAAAAAGTGGGTATTATCTCATTACTTTGGTTCATATGATTTACCTAAATTACGTATAAGTTTATGGGTCAACCATAGCGCACGAGTCCTCAATAATACTAATTGGGTTTTATTAGCAAAGTCAAAACAAGATTTATTAGTGAATTAATTAACAAAAATGAACTCTACAGACAAAAATACATGGAAGGACCCTCGTACTTTCAAAGCATGCTATCTTTGTATTTGGAATCATGGGCATTCACTCAGCAGTGATCATAGTATTTAAGGTATGCAAATGTTGATACTTAGTAATATTATTCTGGCATTCATATTGTTCTTGTATATTGTGTTTTAGGACATTCCTGATATCGAAGGAGATAAGAGAAATGGAATTAACACTTTTGCTTCGAAATTCGGCCCTAAACGGGTTAGCGCCAAACTATACATCTATAATAAGCTTTCAATGCCAAGTCTAGTTAATCTTCTAATGATTTTATTGGAATTTAGAAACAAGTTGGGGTTTTTTCTTTCAGGTGTTTTGGACTTGTATATGGCTTCTTGAATTGATATACGGTATATCTATAATAATAGGGTTATCATCAACCCATTTGTGGATCCGGCCAATAATGGTAACGTACATGTATACTCTAAATCATTTGGCCAATTAGAATACTAGTAGTTGTCTCTGACTACATACATCATGCATATTATTTATCTACTCCTTAATATATACAAATAAATAAATCTCCAATATACAAAGTTGGATACATGTCATCACCATATTTCACATTATCAATTTTTTCTCACACAAATTCCTCCGCAAACCATAAATAAATAAATGTTTTATAAAGGAGAAAATAGTAACTTAATTCTATTTTAATATAATTAATTTTCTTTTTTCACCCATTTGTGACATAGTAAATTAAGCATTAACTATGAAAATATATTATTCGTCATATACAACCTATAACTTAGATCATAGTGTTATAATAACTACTTATTAGTTAAATCCGTATACGATTATTAATAATCAAGAATAACAAATGTAATATATGACATATAATAAAATTATTTTCATTTACTAATAAAAGTTATATACAAAAGATATATGATAATAAAAATAATTTTGTATATATACACTATTATATATAATGTCATTCACATATGAATATTATATATATTTGTATATTACATATATTTTAGTATTCAACTCGTATAATACACGAGCTATCATGGTATTTGGTGTAATTAATTAACAAATATCGGTTTTTGTGATAAATTTAAGTTAGTTATTTGAGTTGCCATATGATAACAAAAATATGTTAGTCAATGAAATTTTTTACATATAATATAATACATGAGTTTATAACCTGCTATATAATAAATAAATATAAAATTGGACAGGTGACGACGCCATCATATTTCATATTACAAATTTTTTTCCGCCTAAATTTCTCCACAACCTTAAATAACGAAATTGTTTTATAAAATATGAAGAATATATCAATCCTATTTTAGCATTACTAGTTTCTTTCTTTTACTAATTTGTGATGATAAATTAAGTATTAATTATGAATATATTTTATTCATCATATATAAACCGTTAACTTATATTATATTTTTTTTAAAACTAATTATTAATTAAATACGCAAAACAATTATTAATAGGAATAAAAAATCACTTTATGACATACTAATAAAATTATTTTTATTTAATTTAATTAGTAGTTATATTTAAAAGATACATAATAATTAAAATAATATTACTATATTATATGCAATAATGTAATACATAATTTCAGTCATTTGAAGAAGATATATATATATATATATATATTTGTATATTACATATTTTCAATATTCAACCCGTGTAATACACGGGTTATTATGGTATTTCAGTGTTACTAATTAACATAGGCCTGTTTTTGTGTAAATTCAAGTTAGTTGTGTGAAGCGGAAAATGGTAATAAAAGTACGTCCATCAATTTCAAACAAATGTTTTAGTGTTTTTTATTAGAACAATGATATGAGTCGATTGATGTAAATCCTACCTCAAACAGTGTTCAAAACGACGAAAATTGTGCTTCAATTCAGGTATTTAAAATTCCAATTAACAGAATTCAGGTCGTTTGGAACGCAGTTTCAATGTAATTTACATCAATCGACTCGTATCAACATTTTTTTTAAATAGTCCTAAAACATTAGTTTGAAATTCGGAAAAAAAATTTAACTATGTTAAGTGTTTTTAACTGACGACCAGTGAGAAAAAGAGTTAAAGGTGGGACTGCTAGTGACAATATTTAAACGTGGTACTATTATTGGACAACCACCTTTATGTGAGATTATTTTAAATCCAATTTTCCAAAATATATTTACACGTTTAAGTTTATAAGTACCTGTAAATAAAAAAATTTACACATGTATAAGTGTACTATTTACACATGTGTAAAATAATTTATTAAATATAATTTAGAGAGAAAATCCATTTTGATTAAAAAGGTAAATTCTTATTTAATGTGAATTAATTGAAGAATATTTTTTTTATAATGTTGCATTCTAATGATAATCGGTAAAAATAATTGATTTTTGATTGTATGAAGCTTGCTCTCTCTATATATATATAGATATAGATATAGAGAGAGAAAGGTTTACTTCAAAAGAGGATATTAGGGTGAGAAGATGAAGAAAAAGCCAAAATCATGTTTTTTTGTTTGTTAATACATCATACTTTTTATAGTTTATACTTTTTACATACAAATATGTATGTTATATAAATAAAATCCATTATATTATGTGTTAGGTTATGTGTTGGTTGTATAAATAAACACAATTTAGTCATTTTTTATTTCAATATATATAAATAAAAGTTGAATTTCAACTTCTTATACTTTTATAGTGTTTAAGATTGAAGAAATGTTTAATATCTTTCCTTTTTATTTTCTTTTTTAATGGGACCTACAAAATTAAAATGTGTGAAAAATCTACTTTTTAATTGTTTTTTAAATAAAGAGTATATTTGTCATTAAAAATTAAACACCAAAAACTAATTCACATCCATTAGTAGAAAGCGTATGTGTAATTTTAAGAAGGTGAAGAGTAAACGTGTAAAAATGCACTTACCAAAGGAATCATTCGAGTAATTAACTATAAAATTGTGTCGCATAGAGAAATAACCATTACTTTTTATACTCTAAACAAGGGGCGTTCACAGTCTGGTGCTTACGGTGTTAGGTCAAACCTTGAGTTAACCGTTAGCAATCTTTTTCTATTATCGAAAACCAAAACCAAATCAATAAAATTCAAAAGTTTGGGTTTTTTTCGGGTGCTTTACCTTTAGTGTTTACAAGCCCAAGAAACTAATTAAATCTTATTTCATTTAATTTGTTGAACAGGTAATTGCACATAGCGTTCTTGGTTTTATTGTATGGAAAAAGGCAAACTTGGTGGATCTTAAAAGTAACGAGGCTACTGAATCATTCTACCGGTTTATTTGGAAGGTATTACATGTACCTATAAAAAATATTTTATTAAAATATAACTTCTTTTTAACAGACCTAGAGTATATTTACACACATGCAGTAACAAATTAAATAACTAAATTTACAAAATCCACTTTGTTATATTTTCACATTACAAGACATTGTTTCCTTTTTTCAGTTGTATTGCGTGGAGTACTTGTTGGTGCCCATTTTAAGATTCTAAGCATGAAGAAGCTACTAGTCTGTTTTGTATCAATATACTAGTTTGTTTTGTTGTTCCTGTTGTGTGTTCCTAGTGGATATAAATTCGTGTGGCTTTTAATAAATAAACCAATGAATGTATGTTTTAAATATATAAGATAAGAACCAATCTTAAGAGTAAGAATTAGGGAGTTTTTTCCCAAATAGATATAGGTGGAAAAAATATTTATCAAAAAGGGTGATTTGAAAAATATTTATCAAATTGGGTGTTTTTCTTTATTTTTAACTAACCTATTACAAATCTTCTCTTTTTAACTCAATTATCACTTTATACTTTTTTT